>CAUYON010023964.1:0-12106 GCA_963573935.1 Arctocebus calabarensis | reverse complement strand
GTTTCATATGAAGGCTATAACCCAATTATAGCACAAGAATATGGGGAAGGGGGCAAGGGAGGAATGGGGAGGGGAGAAGTTGGGTTGGAGGGAGGGTAATTGGTGGGGCCACACCTATGGTGCATCTTAGAAGGGTACAGGTGAAACTTACTAAATGCAGAATACAAATGTCTTCAGACAATAACTAAGAAAATGCCATGAAAGCTATGTTAAACAGTTTGATGAAAATATTTCAGATTGTATATGAAACCAACACATTGTACCCCTGGATTGCACTAATGTATGCAGCTATGATTTAATAAAAATAAATAAACAAATAGATAAATAAATAAAAATAAAAATAAAAGTCACCAGCCTGATTGAAGTGACTCACCAGGAGCATATAGGAGAAAACCAAGCCTGGACTTAAGATCCTCAAGAACATGAACCATTAACGTGTGATGCTGTGCTCCTTAAAGAACTCATCTGAAAGTAAAAAAAGAATCAGAAGGGAGTGATAGCAGAGGGATCACTGGAGGAGACTACAATTTCAAAAGCAAAGAACATCAGGGTAGATTTGCTGATTATAACCTCATAAGTAACTTAGTGAAAGTCACACATACAAGAGATGCAGAGAAAGTCATACAAGAAGTAAAGGCAAGACAAGAACACATTACCAGGAGGGTATATTAGTAATGAAATAAGGTTATGTGTTACAGGGAGGCCAGAGTTGGACTGCGAGGTTGGAAATCAACATAGATTTAAGAAAATGCTTTTAGGGATATTAATTTGTTGAGAAATGCAGGGGAGCAATTGGGAATTATGAGAGGAATGGAAAAATTGTTGTTGTCACATCCTTAAACAGGAACAACCACCTTAGGGAAGATTTATTGTTCATTGTCCATGTATATTCTCCTAATTTCTTTGTATTTAGTTTCCACAAAGATTCTTGAAAGAAGATATTTTATTATTTCTTAGGTATAATAAGGGTATATTGGACCCAGGTATAGGGGACCCAGGACAGAAGGAGGAAGCTTGGTTATAAATGCTTTGTGCAAATGCTGTTTCAAGATGAGGGCGAATTGAATTTGGAGGAGTGTTGAGGAGAGGATCAATTTCAGATTCTTTTTGAAGATAGATTAAATAGGATTATTGAGAGAACAGAGGCAGGCTGTAAAGGAGAAATGAAAGACAACATCAAGCTTTGGGTGTTGAATAACTGGAAGGAAGCTGTTGTTGTTTACCATGATGAAGACTATGGGAAACAATTTGATGTAGAGGAAGATAAGAAGTGAGATTTCTGATTCTAAGTTTGAGATGCCTATTAAATGCTCAAGTGGAGATGATGAGTAGGCAATTGCATATAAAAGTAGGGAGTTCAAGAGAGAAGTTTAGGCTGAAAATATAAATGAATAAGTCATCAGTGTATAGATAAGTGAGATTACCAACGGAGTTAGCCTACACAGACAAGAAATCAGGTCTAAAACTGAGCCCTCATATACAGAAAATTGGGGAGGAACCAGAAAAATTGTCTGAGAAGGAGAAGGCATTTAAGCAGGAAGCAAACCACAAGAGAGTTTCCTGGAGGCAATGTGCAGAAAGTATTTCAGGGAGGAGGGAAAAGCCAACTGTTACAAAAGCATATGTTCAAATATAAAGAGAACTGAGAAATACCCATTGGATTTAGTAGTGGCCAATTGCTAAATTGGATCAGGGAACCTCAATTTCTTCATCCTAATGATGGATTATTCCTCTAAAGTAGTAGGAAAGGACTACATTTAGCTCTATGGAAGCCCTTTTTTTCTTGCTTGAATAAGAATCTTTGGTTGGGTTATTCATCAGTAGAGCTGTTATTTGCCCATCTTTTGATATAGATCCAGGTTTTTCCTTTGCATAGAAATAACTTGCCTAAAAGCAAATATTTGAGTTTCTGTTTCAGCTTCTTTAAATTATGGAAGAACTTAAAGACACTTAAAGCCATCTGAGTTCAGAATATGTTTTATTTCAACAGAAAAAAAGAAAGCAATTCATTGTCTTCAAGTCTTTCTAAAATGTTCAAATTAGTTTTTCATAGAAACAACTCTTTTTTCTATTCATATTTTACCAAATTACAAAATAATAGATACAATATGGATACAGAGGTTTGGAAGCAAACACAATTTTCTTTTGTTAATACTGGAGGGGATACAGGAGTGATAAAGATTACCTGCTTGCTGGCCCAAAGTATGACTGTAAGTGTTCATAGCTATCAACCAGCATGTCTAACTAGGAAAGAGTAGAATATTGCTAATTTCAAGATCAGGAAAATAGAGTCTGTTTGAGAGATACCTTACTAAATGTTCATTCATTTATAATTTGTACATTGACATCCCAATTTATAAAAATAAAAAGGAAACAAAATCAGCCACATCAGTTCTATTGTCTTTTCCCCCCTAATATCTCATGAAACCTTAATTCAGTCATCTTAGAAACCCCAAACATCCTACTACTTCCTTCCCATAGAAAACCTCTCTCCCACCTGTGAGTCATCCACCTGGAGTACAACTGGAGAACATAATTTTCAGTTATCATTTCTAGATTATTGAATAATTTTCAATCTCCTCCTTTTATTAGACATTTTAAATATAAGCTTTTGGTATGCAAAGTGCAAGCCTGTCTTTTTTTTTTCATAGTCACCACAAATACATAGTCTAATGTATTAGCATATGTTTTACTGTATATTCATATTTTTGTTATAAAACACTAACAAATGTCTATGTGAATTTTATATTTTTTAGTATACAAAATGCTCACTTCACTTATTCATTAATCTAACAAATAATTCTTGAGGTATTTCTGTGTGCCCATTATGACTCCCTACCTAGTTAGAGAGGCCAGGAAAGGCCTCTCTGAGAAGGTGACATTTAAGCTGAGACATAAATGTGAGAAACAAGCAGACCTATAGTGGAGAGGAAAAGCCAGACCCCAGGCAGGAGTGACTAGAGCATACTGAAGACACAGTTGTAAAATACAGTGAGTGGGAGGAGAGTTGCTAGAAATGAGGACAGGGTCATGGTAGAAGTCGGTGGGGATCATACATCCAGGTAAGCCCTGGTAAGAATTTCTACTTCACTGTTAGTGAAATAGGGAGCTCTTGAAGAATTTTAACAAAAAAAGTAACATATTCTGATTTGCATTTAAAAGATTCATCCTGACTGCTGATCAGAGAATAAAAGCTGAGACATTAACTGATGTGGATTAATATCACAAGCATTATGTTGAGCCAAAGAAGACAGACACACAAATAGCACACAGAGCCTTGCCCGTAGCTCAGTGAGTAGGGCGCCGGCACATATACCTAGGCTGGCGGGTTCAAACTCAGCCAAGGCTAGCTATACAACAATGACAACTGCAACAAAAAAATAGCCAGGTATCATGGTGGGTATCTATAGTCCCAGCTACTTGGGAGGCTAAGGCAAGAGAATTGCTTAAGCCCAAGAGTCTGAGGCTAAGGTAAGAGAATTGCTTAAGCCCAAGAATCAAACTGTGATTCTACCAAGGGCAAAATAGTGACACTCTGTATCAAAAATAAAGCAGGTGGCACCTGTGGCTCAAAGGAATAGGCTGCCGGCCCCATATGCCAGGTGTGGTGGGTTCAAACCCAGCCCTGGCCAAAACCTGCAAAAAAAAAAAAAAAAAAAAAAAAAAGCACACACTGTACCATATGCTGATTTTTATACATTGTAAACATAGAATGTTCTACACACTGAGTCACATGGGGTTTACCAGTAGTCCAGGGAGGAGACCTGGGCTAGTATGGCAATAGTGGTGAGGAAGAGAGGCCTTTTGTGTGTCTAATCCTTGACACAAATCATTAGACATGGAGAGAAAGATGAGATTATCCTCCATGTTAAATAAAGAAGTAGGTAGAGTCAAATGCCTTGCCCAAAACACAAAGCTGGTACCAACCAGTAGGTCTAGGTCTCAAACCCAGATTATCCTACTTATTATATTGATATGAAAAGTTCAGATATATACATTGACACAAAAAGGGACAAACGACTGGTAATATACCAAAATGGATTAATTTCACAGACATTACTTTGAGTAAAGGAAGCCAGCCACAAAAAGGGTCAGTTATATAAAAATTGACAATAGGCAGCATGAATCTATAGTCTACGGTGACAAAAGTTTTTTGTAAAAAATAAGTGATTATCTGTTAATGGATTCAGAGGGACTTACTGAAAAGGGCCATGAGAGAGCTATGAGGTGATGGATATATTCTTTATCATGATTCCTGGATGAATTGCCTGGGTATGTATAGTTCCCAAAATTCATTGAACTGAATTTGTAGGTGGGGAAACTTCAGAATGAATAAATGATTTCTTAAATACATTGGGTCAAAATATGACAGCATTGGGATGGGAGTTCATGCTTTCTAATTTCGGGTCATATATTCTTTCTCTAAAGCCATAGGTCTTGGACCTAATGCTACTAGAGAATTCTGGCTTCTGATTTATAGCCAAGTGTCATGACTCAAATAACCAGATCAACCCATATCCCTTTGAAGATATAACTAGCAAGTCTAGAACTGAAAGCTACATAGTGCATGAGCAAGGCCAATGCTCTTCTAGAATGAGTGACCCTGTGCTAAATATTGGAGAGATTTTTAGAAAAACAGAATAATTTTAGGTTCTGAATCATGAGAGAAAATTGCTCTTATGAGAAAAGCTCTCAAGATCCAGAATGAGGCAAAGAACCAAGGCAGCTTAAAATAAACCCTCTAAATGAACTGGGTTAGCTTATCAGGATTTAGAGTCACTCTAATGACAATTTTGACAACACTGTCCACAAGATTGATGCTACTGAGCTGATAATGGGAGGCGATGCCCTTACAGGAATGGCATTTTGGCAAAATGCAATATCTTCTAACTAACAGTTCATTTTTTACAGGATTCTATTCATGGACTGCATACTTATACAATCTCATTAGTCTTCCATTAATCATTTCGAGGTCTGTCTATAGCCTGTATTTTTCAATACTGCGATTTGCATACATGGAAACAATATGCTACATTTGTATAGCATTTTGGTTTACAAAGAATTGGGAGCTTGAATAATGAGACAATCGGGAGATGGTGAAGTCACCTGTGCTAAAGTGCTTAACATCTATAAACGCTTGGGTGAGTTGTAGGCATGGTGAGAGTTGGGGCTTTGAGTTCAAAGTTTGAATTGTATGGGAACAACTTGAGAGATGGAAGAAACAGGGAGGCTGGCTTTGAGGGTGATACTTTATGGGCATCCAAGCTATGATGCTGTGATTTTCTGTTCCCTTGCTAGCTTATGCAAGATAATGCCATGTCTCCCCTTGAGACATATTAGAGACCATCCTCAACAAAGTTCTGAGCATTGTAGAGGACATGAAGTGCTCTCTGACTTGGTCCTGAGGTAATTACATCTTTACACCATTCTAAAACAGGAAGCTCCTGCTACCTTAGATAGATAGGAAGGTGGATGCAGAATTGAATTAACAGACTGTTAGACAGAAAGCCTCTGAGATTCCAGAATGAACTCTCTGGGAAGAACCAGGTACCTGCTCTTATTCTGGTTCTGATTCTTTAAGGCATTCTCATCATGGTAATTCATTATACTACTCTGTATTAGTTTGTCAGAGCATTATAAAAGAAGTACCAGAAACTTGGTGTTTTAGCCAACAGACATTTAGTGTCTCATACTTCTAGAAGTCAGAAGGTAGATATTGGCAGGGGATAATCCTTTTTCAGGCTGTGAGGAAAGAGGCTGTTTCCAGCCTTTCTCCTTGGCTGGTAGATGGCCATTTTTTTTCCTGTCTCTTCACACTATCTTCCCTCTATGCATGTCTGTGCCCCTAATTTCCCCTTTATATAAGGACACCTTATACAAAGGTCATCTTGGATTAGGATCTACCCTAATAATCTCATTATTATCTAGATAGCTCTATGAAGACTTTCTCCAAATAAGGTCATATTCTGAGGCAGTAGAAGATAGGACTTCAACATCTGTTTTCAGGAACACAATTTAACTGGTAATATCCTTAGATCCTCTGTTTCATTGTGTAAAAAAACAGTTATGTTTGCCTCATACAGTTATTTAAAAATTAAAAATTAGTCAATGTATGAAAAGCACTTAGTAAATTTGATAGTCTATGTTAAACTAAGGTAGTAAAATAAGAAATAACTATGTAGAAAATAATAAGAGTTTTCTCTTACTGAGAACAATCATGTGACTGGCACAACTCTGAGTATATTAAGTCATTGATCTATAAAATTACCTATAGAGATATAAGTAAGCATTACACTCATTTTCAAGATGAGGAAATTGAAGGGCAATAAGTTTGGCAATTTGCTAAGGACACAGTGGGACCACTTGCAATACACTCTATTAGAAGCCAAAGCCTTCAGACTTCATTATATCCCCTCCCTCCATACAGTTATTAGTAATAGAACTGACTTTCAATTTCTGTAATAAATATTGTTATAAAATAGACATAAATATTTAGAAATACAAATAGAAATGATTTCTATAGATATCTACATAAATAGAAAAAGTAGTTAATATGTGGACTTGTGGTAGATAGCTAAAAATACCATATAATAAGTAGTAATAATACTATGGAGTAGTATACGTGGAAAAGTAGATTAAATTAAATAGGTAGAGAAAATAGCAACTGTTAACAATAATTTTTCCCTTAGTGACATCTCAATTAAAGAAAAAATGTAGAGCAATGGAGAATAAAGTCTGTCTGAGTTCAGATCCTATGTATATAATTTACTAACATTGAGACTTTGGTCAAATTACTTACTGAGCCTCAACCTTCTAATTTTAAAAAATATATATAGTAAAAGTACTACTTTTGAAAGTTATGTGACAAAACATGATAATATTTATCAAATGCTTAGAAAAAGAATTGATATATAGTAAGCTATAGACTCAAAGTTAATTCCAGACCTCAAGAAGAACTTGAACTTCAAAGAAATCTTCCCTTATTCCTAAGGTCTACTACACAGCTTTCTCAAAGGAAAGTTGAGACAATAGTTAGGAGACCAGTTATGGCAGCACCTTCAACCCACAAATAAATTGGACCTTTCTAAAGAGGAAGAAAACTAAAATACTTCAAGACCTAATGTATGCCAATGTGTGTGTGTGTGTGTGTGTGTGTGTGTGTATGCATGTGATAGCCCATGTTTCAATGGTCTAGAGGGCGTAAACTGTTAATAAACTTATTTCAGTTAAATTGAAAATTGTCCATGGTCATATAGTTTCAAGTAACGTGCTAAACCCAGGTTTATTTTATCACAAGGTCTATGTTATTTCCCACTAAATCAAATAACCTGAAATGCAATATCTCTTCTCATAATAGGCTTAATAATAGATACTATTATACACTAAGGACTTAGATTGACCCTGTACCTCGCCAAAAGATTAAATTGTAAATTGTTGAGTTGAAAGAACAATTTCTAATTCTAAAGAGAAGGCATCTTACAATCTCTCAGACTGCTTTTTCTCTTCTCTCCTGGTGAATTGTCCTTGGATAGTACCCAGAGAAACCTTTAACTGCAGGGCTGGTCTTCTGATTAATCTATTTCTTTGGATACTTCTTGACAGTGACAAAATGGCCCATGGGGACAGTTTTTAAATGGATGTTTTCAACAATGATCAGAACGCCAAACTAAACTGAGTTTCAAGAGGCATTTAATGTAGTAGAGACATCTGGTCCTTTTTTGCTGCAGAATTAGCATAAGATTAACATAAGATTATTATTGTCACCTCAGAACTCATTGGAAACCATAAAAATGACTTTGGTTTCAGATAACAGGAGGAGAGCCTGATGGAGGGGGAGAAAACTTCAGCATCACAATTTAATTTTAGAAAAGAATATGTATACCTAAATCAAACCTGGATCTACTCCATTTATTCTAAGATGCAGATATACTTAGGGAAATGATGAATTGAAAAGAGGCAAAAAGATTTGAAGTACCTTGGGCTGAATTAGAGAAATCAGATGTAATCATTCCAGACTAATGACTCAAAGGAAGATGTGTTTTTATGCAAGAAACCTCTGTGTAAAAGCAGCATCTCATACATACTTGAATGAGCAAAGAGAATCCTAGTCAGTCTTCCTCTCATTGTCCCCCTCTCCTCTCTCTCTCTCTTGTCTTGGCCCTCTCAGCTGCATGGTCCTTGTAGAGATTAGAGATTAGTCTCAGTCCTTGCAGGGAAAGCTCAGCCAGTAATTAAAGAACCAAGTTTTGCAAGTGAAGGGATGGGATATTTAAGAAGCCTATTGTGGCTAGAGGGTTAAAGCTACGTCATCAATTCAGCTTTATAGATAATAAAACTGATATTAAAGCAAAAAATGCCTCCTTCTATCTATTTCTTGGTTTTTATTTTTCACTGGGTTCCATACTGGGAGATAAGGGCATATTTATTGTACCCTTCCCTCAGCCTCAACAGAGGGAAGTTAAATGAGTTAAAACATGTGGAGCATCAGTCATAACATCTAGAGAATTAGTTGTTTGTTCATTCATTTGTTTCAGTACGCCCAGGCTGGGTTCAAACCTGCCAGCCCCAGTGTATGTGAACAGCACTCTAGTCACTGAGCTAGAGGCACTGAGCCACATCTAGAGAATTATCAGTATCAATAAACATTCACTGTTGCTATCAGGTTGGCCAGGAAGGCTCCTGGCATTATAGGCATCAGAGGAATTCCAGGAGGCCAAGGGGTGTGAGCCCGGGGGAGGTTGAAGGAGGGACTACTGTCAGGCAGGTGCTTTGAAAACCACATTGGCTCTATAGATACACTATGTGTGTTTACTAAGAATAGTGTGGATGCTTTGATTGCACTTCAGAGTTTAATGGGATCTCATCTACCATGCTTTTATTCCAAATTTTAACTGCAATTATTTAGATTTAGGTTTACATGAGACACAGTATTAGTGTTTTTTTTTTAATTTAATTGTTCCTGGCTTAATATAATTGTCATTATTTCAAGAACTTAGCAAAATTACCCTAATGGATAGACCTAGATTGGAATCAATTTTAGAGCCATATGAAATAGAGGTAGAGGCAGAGCCAAGATGGAGGTCTGTAGCCAGCTTTCCACAGAGGTTCCCATCCAGAAAGAGAGTTAAAGGACAGAAATTTAGCAAGAAAACTGATGGTTCAGATCCGAACCAAAAGAGAAGGTCGAAGAATGCATATCAACCCTGCTGAGGTGAACTGCAACCCTAAGGATACAAACAAAAGGAACAGAATCCATCACCAAGCAGATGGGAGTCCCCTCCACCATGAGAACTGCTCGTAGTATACTCCATACCTCCATACAAACAAGTGAGCAGAATTCAAATGTCCTCCCATTTTACCCCATGGGAGAGACCTTCTAAAAACAAGACCTCCTTCCCCTACTAGGGTGCCATGGCACTCTCCTGCCATGCAAAAAATGGTATAAAACTGTATATACTCTTTACCTGCAATTTTGAAATCCCAGCACTCCCCTCCACTCTCACCCCGAGGTCCAGAAACCTGTCCCCCATGGAGTCCAGATTCTTGGGCATTTTCTCGAGGGGTGTAGACTGGGCATGGACTGTTGCTGATCTGTGCTGATTTTCCAGCTTGAGAGTAAGGAGAAGATAATCAGCTGAGACGGAGAGGCACAGGACAACACCAGCAGCAGTAGGAATGGTGATGGTGGGGCTAACACCCCTGATGTTCTGAAGGGACACTCCCGGTCTCTCTGGGCAACCAGGGGAAGCCGGGCAGCTTTTCTGATGGTGGCCACTGGCGGAACACATCTGGGACAGAACGCTGGCTCCAGGAGTAAAGGGTATGCCTGAGGCAGAAATGGCATGGGCAGACTGCAGGGAGTAGAATACACACACACAGAGGCAGTGGACTCTCAGGGCAGGGCTGACCCAGAGGACTGCTTTACTGAGCTGCAGATGTACCCAGCCCTCGGGGGATAAAAGCTGAGACAAAGGGCAAGTGACAAGAGGCTGGAACTGACAGCTACTTGCACTTAAGACTGAGTCAGTCCTAATACAGAACTGCAGACTAGGCAGCGGCACAGCCAGGGTAGATTTGTAGTCCAATGTCTGATCCACAGGGGAAAATAGCCAGGACAGAAACAAATTCTGCAAAGTTGTTTGGTTCCTTTCAACAACATCAATCAGGGACAGTGCTGGAACTGACTGAATCACCCCAGCCCCTATCAAGCACCTGAGGTTGTCAGACCTCACCTCCCCCTGCTGAACAGTGACAGAGAGTGGCAGAGAGTGGTGGCCTGGCTGAGGAGACTCAGATCTCCTTGTGACTCAGGCAGGTGCAAACCCCTGGAGCATCTGCTCATTGGAAGGAACTGGATCACAGCCCTGCAGGGTTAACAGTGACTGGGTGTGACAGAGGTGCAAGATGGGGAAGGAGGTATCAACCATCCCAGACTAATTTATTTGCTGGGGGGGTCCTTCTGATCTCACAGAGAACTGGTGTGAATTATACTAGAGCTGCCAGCAGACCCCTATTATCTAGTTGTCAGAGACCTTTTGAACTCTCCCACCTGAGGCCAGTGTTGACTGGAACAATTGATTGGGACCTCTTCAACTCAGCTAATCACCCAAGGACTATCCAAAGTTGTACCCTGGGTGTGTGGTAGTGGGAAGGTGTCATTTTCCTTTTCCAATTGTTGCCTATGGGGAGGTGGGGTGACTTAACTGCTGGTATTTCTCCACAGCTAAGACTTCAACCCAGAGTAATTGATTCTCTAGGGTAAGACAGAGACCAACTGTAACAAGACAGAGCCACTTAACCCCAGCACACCAAGAAGGTCTCCAGTTTCTGAGACAGTAGCACTGTACAGGTCCTTGGAAAAACTGTAGGGGAAAGGTACAGCCATCAGTCCCAGCTTTCATGCAGACTGGCCAATCACTACTCTTAGAACCCCAACACAACTTATACTTATCTGCTCATCTTGCCAAATGGTGCAAAATAATCATGGGGTGGAATCAGTGGAAAAGCTCTGGCAATATGAATAACCAGAGTAGATCAACCCGCCCAAGGAACAAGTTGGCAGACCCAACTGAAGATCCTATGCATAAACAGATAGATGAGATGTCAGAAACCAAATGCAGAACTTGGATTGCAAGTAAGATCAATAAAATAGAGGAAAAGTTGGAATTACAAATTCAGGGAGCATTTCAAGAATTGTCTCAATAAGTCAAGGAATTCAAAGACAAAATGACCAAAGATTTTGACACATTGAGACAAGAAGTTGCAGCTCTCAAAGATCTGAGAAATACAGTATAATCCCTCAGTAACAGAATGGAGCAAGCAAAAGAAAGGATTTCTGACATTGAAGACAAAGCTTTCGAACGTTCCCAAATTCTCAAAGAGGAAGAGAAATGGAGAGCAAAACAGATTATTCTCTCAGAGAACTCTGGGATAATTCAAAGAAAACCAATATTTGCCTTATAAGGATCCCTGAAAGCAACAATGTGGCCTCACAAGGCACAGAGTCTCTTCTTCATGAGATTATGAAAGAGAACTTTCCAGACATGCCAAGAGATTCTGAAATTCAAATAGCAGACAGTTTCAGAACCCCAGCATGACTCAACTTGAATAAGACATCCCCCAGGCACATCATAATTAACTTCACTAAAGCTACTATGGAGGAGAAAATTCTGAAAGGAGCCAGATGGAAGAAAACCATAACCTACAAGGTGAAGAATATTAGGATAACCTCAGCTCAAACCTTTCAAGCTAGAAGAGGGTTGTGATCGACTTTTAATCTCCTAAAACAAAATAACTTTCAAACCAGGATCCTGTGTCCAGCTAAACTGAATTTCATTTATTATGTAGAAATTAAATACTTTAATGACATCCACATGTCAAAGAAATTTGCCATAATTAACCAGCTCTCCAGAATATTCTCAAACCTATCCTCCATAATGACCAGCATAATCCTCCACCACAAAAGTAAACTCACTCAGAAACTTTTGATCAAATTCCAACCTCCACAGTGATGAAAGGATTAAAAATGTCCACTGGACTTTTGAAAGGTTTATTAATATTCCTATTAATGTGAATGGTTTAAATTGTCCTCTAAAGAGGCATAGCC
>CAUYON010023959.1:0-31143 GCA_963573935.1 Arctocebus calabarensis | reverse complement strand
CTGTGGGAAATGATGACTTTGTGTATTCCACATATCAATCTTTCAGATGATGATGATGATGATGAAGATAAAACTTTTGATGAAAGTGACTTTGATGATGAAGCATACTATGCAGCTTTGGGAACTAGGCCACCTATTAATTGTATCAGAAAGTAATTGAATTCTTCTCTGTATGCACCAATGAAGACCCTAAAGACCGTCCTTCTGCTGCATGCATTGTTGAAGGTTTGGAAATAGATGTTCAGTATTAAGTATGGCCTGTGTATATAACTCTTTACTCTGACACACTTATATAGTTACTTTACTGATTCATAGTTAGTTATTAGACTCTTTGGAGGTGGCCTATTTGAGGACCACAGTATTTTGATAACATTTGAGTAACTTTCTAATATAAGTATATTCCATATAAGCTTATGGATAAGCTCCTGGAGTTGTACTGGGTTTTCTCTGAGGCTAGTTACATAGTACTAGTGTTGTTCACGCAGACTTAAAACACTAGCAATAAAATGCTGTAAAACGTTTAACATTAATTTGAATTGAATGACCATTACTTTTATTAATAATCTTTCTCAAAAATTGTCTATTTTAATGGATGTATTCAAATTAGCACTTTCTACAGGACAAAATAAGCCTACATTTGTTTGCATTTTAAAACATCAAAGCTTTTACCAGCCTTCTTTGGCTGATGTACTTATTAACAAAGTATGACTCAAAAGAGTAGCTCTTCGGATATTCGAGACTTTGGCTACAGCTTGTCTTGCTTTCTTGGATGTTCTCAGATCTTTGTTTTTTGCTTTACTTTATTAAATGTATTTCATATTTTGAAAAAAAAAACCTTCCTTAAAGATATAATCTTAAGCATAGCCCAGATTTATGGCCAGATACCTAAAGATGGCTGTCGTTAATGGATATAGAAATCAGGAGCATTCAAGTAGTAGTATTATGTGACTGCTAAGAACACAGAAGAACCTCTGTAAGTTGACCACTCAGGGGATGGTAACAAACTGGTGAACACACAGAGGTGGTCAACATAAGGAATGAGGCCCCCTGTACTGGAAGGTACCTGTGGTGCATATCCTGGTCTAAAGAAATGAGGTCAATTTAAGGAGGTAGTCGATGCAGGGAGGTGGCCATTGAGAAGGTTCTACTATAATGTTTATGTTATACTTTTAATGACATAGAAAATTGCTTATTACAGTCCCATGAATGCTACATACAGTTTAATCTCAACTGCGTGCAAAATGCATAGACTATAATAGGAAAGAAATAGAACAAAACAAACTGTAGTGGTGCTAGGTGGCAGAATTATGAGAAATTTCTTTCTCTGTGTGTTTCCTCTCCCTCCCGCCCACTTTTATGTATTTTAAAAAGTTTTTACATGGAGCAAGATTAGAAAAAAATAAAGTAAAATACTAAGCCCAAAGTTCAAAACCTTCCAAATCCCCCTCTCAAACTGACATTCCCTATAGTAACTCCCTTTGTCTCATTTATTTATAGTTTCCTTTGCTTTTTCTTATAAATGCTTATGTCACTATTGGTGCTATGAGCACTCAGTGAAATTCAATTTGAAATAGATAAAAACTGAAGCCACCCACTTACCAAGACTCCACGTACCAAGAAATCTTCAAAGGAACAAAGAGATAAATGGTTCTCATATTAAATTCCCACCTTTGGTCACAGGTTAGGAAGCACAACTGAATGTTTTTCATAACACAAAGCATATCTTTTGCAAACAAGATTAAGAGAAAAAGAACTATCATCAGGGATCCAATTATAGCTGCAGCCAGTTGGAATTTAACCGCTGTAAAGAATCAGATCAATGTAGAGGGTACACATTTGCTGAGGATGCACACACATATCAGGTTTCCTTTAGAAGCTGACGATCCGGTCAAGGCTCAGGGGAGTTTTGTGTGAGGAGACTGAAGTTCCCTCTGAGGTCGGCTTGGAGGACACTCAATGCAAACAGTACACAGCCAGGATTTTCAAACTTCAACACAAGAGAAATGCCCCCAGGAAGACCCAATGTTTTCAGGGTCATCTTGTTGACCTCATCTGTTCTTTCTGGCTACCCACAAAGCCTCTGCAAGTTAAGTCACATGTAGAGTGACTTCTGAACAGAAATCAATCAAGTTGAATGTGTATCAACTATCATTCAAGTTATCCATTTATGCCAGAAACAAAGGAAAGGATATTATATGTTCTAAGCATCAGTATTTTATGAGGACTTGCAGAGCCCTTGACAACTGGGACCCCGTAAATATTTACCCTACATCTAGGAAGATGAGTCAAGCATTGACTTCCTTTATTAGAAATTGCTTCAAAACTCAAAATAACATTTGGGTTCTCCTGGAGGGGCAGACTCAGTGATGTCATGGTGTTTTGGACCCTACGAATCTCGGAGATACCTGAGGAGCACACCATGCTGCTTTCTGATCTTTGCTGACTAATATCTGACTTAGTCCATATGTCAAGTACGGCTAATGTTTATCATATGGCCTTGAACTCTTATAGAAACAGGAGTATTGCTAAGGAGGACCTCCTCTAGGGGATGGTCTCTCTTTGAGACGTGACTCCATTCCACTTGCTTTGATTAGATGGCCATGTGCTTCCATCTAGCATGGTTCCTGGTTCCCGGACCCTGCATGTCTCCTCTGCTGCCTCCGTGAGGGGTTCCCCAGTTCCTCTTACCTTCCTGGGCTCATTCTCAAATTCCCCCTGCTGCCTCTCTGAGCAGTTCTGCTCAAGGCACTGCCCTTCTTGTTTGAAGCTCAGAGCCTGTGTGTGTATGTTCTTGTGACGACTTCTTCCATGCTCAGATGAGTCTGAGGCCAGGTCTTTCTTTTACCAAATACTTCTAAGTCTAACCCCCTCCCATTCCTTTCTGGTGTGTGTGTGGGGTTAGACAGAATACATGCCACATCTGCCATGTCATTTGGGGTCCCCAGCACCACACTGTGGACCTACCCTCAGGACAGCTGCAGGGAGATTCTTCTCCTTGAGAAGCTCCCTAAATGACTCAGTCCCAATCCTCAGTTCCAAGAGGTGAGGTTACCTGACTCAGGTGGCTGCTACCCAGAAGATGGTGCAAGACGAAAAACAGGTCTTCTGAGGAGACTGCCCGGTGACACCAGTTTGCATTCACTCTGTGTGAACAAGACTAAAACAGTAAGGTCCAGATCTCCTTGTAGGAAATGCAGGTCATTCAGGAAAGTAAAATGAAATTACGAGAATGAAATTGCAGCCTCTGATGATGAGGGTGGTACTGCCAAAATATGCTCACCAATATCATGAGATTTTATAGTCAACTAAGAAATGTGCAAACTTTTCCTAAAGAGAAAAACAAAATCCAGATTATTCAACAAGACTGCCCTCCACGTGTGGGTGGCTGGGCTATATAACACAGATTTTATCCTCTCAAAAGTTAACCTTCTTCTTGGAGATTTCTCACCCATGTTCTGGCCTCAATAGGATACAGCCCTTCTCTTTAACAGCATAACTGAGGAAACATGGACATTCAACATGACTGTCATAAAGCCTTCTGAATTGAAAAATGGACATACACATTGAAAGGAACCATAACTCAGATAATTAGGCTATTAGGTACAATGTTTTTATTAAAGAGCATTTAGTTTTTATTCTTGCTTGACATGTTCTGTAGGGGATGCCCTTTTCCCAGCCCTGCCTGCTGCTGTATCAGATCCTGTGTGGAGGTAGGGAGTCCACTGGTAAATTTCATCAAGGTCCGTGGGTCCTCTGACATTGTAATGGAATGTCTGTATGCCTGCCCAGAGGCATCTGGGTCTGTAAAACTGAGTCCCACGTGCTGACATCTCAACTCCACAGAGCCAAGAGAGTGAGAGCAACAGACAGTGAATGCAAACTCTCCCCAGATTCTCTCCTTCCCTTCCCTTCCCCTTCCCTTTGTCTCTCCTCTCTCCTTCCTCTCTCCCTCCCTCCTTTCCTTCCTTCCTTCCTCCCTCTCTCCTTGCCTCCCTCCCTCCTTTCCTTCCTTTCCTTTCAACTCCAAGGGTGACCATCTCTTTCAAGGTGGGCCAAACCACACTCATAACCACTCATAACTCTAAACACAGCTCCAATAGAAATGACATCTCCACATTTGGGACTATGTTTTATTACAAAGCCAACTGCTGCCTGACCTGTACAAGGTTCCATACTAACCAAAGCTCCTTGTTTTATGCCCTAAAATGGGAAACAACTTTGTTTAAACTCATTACATCTTCTCTTCCTGGATCTCAATTGACTTAGATTTTTAGGATGTTAAGCAAATATTGTTTTTATAGACACTCAGTGGGAAGAACTTTAATCTATTTTATGTTCTCAGAAGGTAAGAACAATTAATATTGTGGAAACAATACCACATGTAGTCCCAGGGATAGTTGTGAATATACAATGAAACATTAGTTTAATTTCCCCCAGTGAATGGCTATTGCATTTGTCAGCAAATGTGGCCCATAGGTAATTGACAGAATCACAGAGATGTCTCCAAAGAATCCATATTGGGCTTTTAGGAGATGAGTGGCAAAACCACTGGTTACAGCTTTATTGATCAGATATTGATAGTCACTGATCTATCTTAAAACTTAAATAATAGTTTTGATGTCCCATGGAAAGAATGCTGCTTTTAGAGTGGAGAGGCCAGATTTTGGTACTGCACAGGGCATCAACCAGGTGTTTAAAATTAGGTAAGTCGTCTGGTCTTATCTCTCCAGGTTCTCGGTGTATAGTCTATTGACTGTAGAAGTTTGAGTCACCCTAAAGAACCCTTTGAGATAATTCATAGATTAAATGTTGGCAAAAGGAACAAGGAACAGGGCAATTTTACTGTGGTTGGGGTTGTACTAATGTAAGTTTCAGGCAATGCTTGCTTTAAAATACATTGGGACAATGGTGATCTTAATTTACTGTCTGAGATGCTCAAGTGGGCAATCCCAGATTTATCAAATGATTGTGTAATTTCCCACCTATCTTTGTCTCCATCAAGGTAAGCAAACTTGAGCTGACTGCCAAAAACAAAGAAGGAGGGTAAACACGTGTGTTAGTTAGGGTCACAGGGCACTCGCTCCTTCACTCATGGCAGTAAGTGCCCAGTATGGTGACCAGTATGGCTACCCTTGGAATAGCTGAAATAATAGCTATACATATGTTGAGCAACCATGAAATAAATTTAAAGCTCATCCTTCCCAGGACAATTCAGATTTGCTCAGCATCCACCCTCAGAGATGAGGCACGAGGTCCTAGGCCAGGGAAATACTTTTTTCTGAACAGTTCCTCTCGGGGGCCGGAGTGATGGACACGCAGGTGACCTTCACTTGCAGATTTCTGTCAGTAGCTTAAGCAGCCTTCACCTAGTCCTGCCTTTAGGTGTAGCTCCCAGTTCTAACTCGATAATTTGTTATTTGCAAAACATGAAGTGACTTTGGCCCAGTGGTGCTTTGGCAAAATCTGAGTGTCTTTCCCTACCGTGTCTACCAAAAAACTAGGATGTGCGCTCTAGAGATATTTTTGATAGATGAAATTTACAAGGACCCATTAAAACCAGGACCCAGCAGAAGGTACTATTTGTGAATATTTCCAGTGGGGCTAAGGAGAGCAGAGTGCAGGGCAGTAAGAAGACACTCAAATGAAAACAAAACCAGCTTATCCCTTATGAATTGAAGGCTGTGCTTAGTCCAGCCAGTGACCACAGAAGTTTTTGGCTAGGATGATGATATTTCAAAATGCTTCTGAGTAAAATAATTCCCAGCAAATATTATTGTCAAAGTATTTTGCTTAGCATGACACAATGCAATTCAGATATAGATACCCTATCCTATATGAGTGTAAAGGGGAGATGAGTTCATTAGTAGGCCACGTGGTGCTGTGGGGGAGATATTTGAGAGGAACTGGAGCCTGGGAACAGTGCTGGAAATGGTCATAAGTGCACAGGGAACTATAAGCTTAGCCTGGGTGAAAATAAGGTTTTTCTTTCGAAACAGACTGGAGTAAGAAGCCCCTCATGCTGTTTCTGTTTTCATAGTCTAGAGCAACATTGACCTTTTTACAGCCAGCATTTGGTCAACCGTATAGAGCTTTCAGACTGCTGGAGGCCCACAGGTCAGGGTGTTCCCAGGAGGACCTACCCCAGCTGCATTATCTTCTAAAACTTTTGAGATACTCATTGTACACTTCTCGGCAAAACAACTCTATAAGGCATCATTAAAAAGTATCCTTTTAAGGATCTTGAAATGTAGAAACAATTATAAGTATCTTCCAAGTATTATAAGGTCCAAAGAAAGACAAAGAACACACTAAGAAGGCACTTGATGAAGGTCAGTGATGTGCTCTGATGGAACTCTTTGACCTAGGAGGAGAACGATGGGTCCTTAATTTGACAAAGATGATTATAGGCGCACTTAATGTTCTGGGTTTTTCTATGTCTATTTTCAAATTGTTGTAAGCCAATCTGCACAATCCACCCTTTTGGCCGTGATAACTTGTTCAGGAATGGGCAAGTGACTGTCCACTGGACCAGCATGACACAATGACATTTCCTCTTGCTCCAGGGAGGGTAGCTACCTGCAGGGATGTTCTCCTGTCATATGTGAACAGGAAAACATCAGCAAACACAGGCCTCTGGTCCCCGTGGGACCAGGTGGGCAGGCGGTCTTAGACACAGCCCCAGAAGAGAGATGGCGGGCTCCAGCAGGCCCTGCCCGACACTGCTGTGGGACTTCTATTTTGTATTATAAGCCAGTTTGAGTTTACTTTTCTGTAACTGAAAACAGCTGATACATTGCTAACTGATTAAAACACTGACCTTAAACTAACTTCATCTCATTTAATGGAGAGGCATTACAGACATTCTCATTAAAGAATAAGAAAGAAAAAATAAGATTGCCATGACCCTTTCTATAATTCAATAATTCAAATAATATTGGATTGTAGGCCATGTGATCTAGCCAAGGCAGAATGACTGATTATAAGGAATACTTTTTAATAGGCTGGATAGGAAGATTTATAGATGATATCATTACTATTTACAAATTACACAATTTTCTACTTGGAAAACTTAAAATAATAAGGAGAAGAGTGAGATGTAAAGGATAACCAAACTGCCCTGGTCAGAAGGGGAGTTTGTGTCTGTAGCTCTTTCCTGCAGGGGGGTAAGGTGGCAGCCCCAGAATCTTGTCTATGTTTTCCAGTGGGTCTTCTCAATTTGGGCACTTTTTTAAAAAAAATTAAATCATGGTTGTGTACATAAATGCAATCATGGAGTACAATGTGCTGGTTTAATATATCCTTTGAAATATTTTCACTGAACTGGTTGACATAGCTTTCATGGCATTTTCATCGTTATTGTGCGCAGACATTTATATTCTACAAATTTGGGCTCTTTTAGAAAGAGCCCTGGTTTGGCCTGATGGAGCCCCCTCCATGGGCTCAAACATGCAGTTTACATAAGAGCACTAAACAGTCCATCCTACTACAGTTACAAAGCAATGGGACTGAGTCTTAAAAAGTCCTAGAGGCTGGGCGCTGTGGCTCACACCTGTGGTCCTAGCATTTGAGGAGGTTCAGGCAGATGGATTCTTACAGCTCAGGAGTTCAAGACCAGCCTGAGCAAGAGTGAGACCCTGTCTCTACTAAATATAGAAAAGCTAGCCTGACATTGCGGCAGGTGCCTGTCCTCTCAGCCACGTAGGAAGCTGAGGCAGGAGGATCATGGAGCCCACGAGTCTGGGGTTGCTGTGAGTTGGGCTGATGCCACAGCACTCCAACCAGTGCAATAGAGTGAGATTCTGTCTCAAGAAAAAAAAAGTTCTTGAAAATACCCTATGGCATACTAATAAAATTAAAAGCAACTTAAATGAAACAACATAGTTTTAGAAATACATATGTATTGAGACCATATGCAAAATAAGAAAGAAAATATTAAGCAGGACAGGTGGCATGTGACTGTGATCCCAGCTACATGGGGCTCCTGACCTCAGCCTAGGAGTTTGAGGTTGCTGTGAGCTATGATTGCACCACTGCACTCTAACCCAGCAACAGGGGACCCTATCTCAAAAAAAAAAAAAAAAAAAAAAGAGTTATAGATCTGGTTAGCATTTATTCCCATGCCAGATATTGTTCTAACACTTTACATAGACTATCAACTCCCTGAATTCTTAAAACAATCTCACAACTAAAACAAACAAACAAACAATCACACAACTTGGACTTTATCTCTGTTTCTATGAGGACAGGTAGGTACAGAGAGGTCAAGAGACCAGCCCAGAGTCACACAGGTGAGCTGGAATTCTAACCCAGGCTGTGCATCTCCAGAGTCCTGTTCTCTTAACCTTAAGAGTTGTGAATAATGTGAACCTTAGATTTGTAAAAAGTGGAGGAGTTAACTGAAGGCATTGACCTCTACAAGAAGCAGCTGCAGGTGTGCAGGGACGGAGGCATGCTGGCCCTAGTCTGGGAATAGAGCAGGTGGTTTGGTATAGGAAAGTATTTCAGTTACTATCTCTACCCTCCCAGGAAAAATATTTGCACTTAGGCAAAGTATTACCAGACTGATTGGAATTCGTGTAATGGGAATGTTGGATGATATGGAAGACCAGTGGGGGACAATCTATTGGCTGAGTCTTTGACCTCTCCTCGTATCATAGAATGAGCTAGTCATCAGATAAATGGAGTTAGTGTTTTGGTTTTGTCTTGAGTTTATCATTAAGCAAATATTGACTTTTTGTATTAAATTGTAATGTCTTCTGCAACAGAAGTCAGTATTTGATGACATACGTGGTGAGTAGGTGCAATGAGGTGGACAATCTACCCATCAATAGGAAAACCTATGGTGGAAGCCTCCTTTTCTTCTTCTTTTTTTTTTTTTTTTTTTTTGAGACAGAGTCTCACTATGTCACCCTTGATAGAATGTCATGGCATCACAGCTCCCAGCAACCTCAAACTCTTCGGCTTAAGTAATTCTCTTGTCTCAGCCTCCCAAGCAGCTGGACTACAGATGCCTGGCTGTTTTTTTGGTTGCAATTGTCATTGATTGTTTAGCTGGCCAGGGCCAAATTCGAACTTGTCACCCTCGGTGTATGTGGCCGTGCTATAACTTCTGTGCTATGGGTGCCGAGCTGGAAGCCTCCTTTTCTATTAAGGTAGAGATTCTCAGAGAGTAGTTTCCACAACAGTGGTACTAATATCCCTTAGGAAATTTTTAGAAATGTGCATTCTTGGGCCTTGCCTCTGGTTTACTGAGTCTGGAGCCCTGGGAGTGGATCCCACCAGTGTGTTGGCAAATGTTTGCAAAAAATGGAAATATTTACATATGTATACTTATTATAAAATTTTCCAATAATATTGAATGCATAGCACACAATATACAATTAATAATAATAAAACATTCAATACTATTTACTGTAAATTTTATGTAGTCAATTGATTTTCACAGAATCCTATCACTATTTTCTGACAAACTCTTCTATCAAAGACATTTTATGGTTGAAATTGATGAATGAGTGAAGTTCTGACATAACTGCTGATATTGTTATTTATGTTAAGGAGTAAGAAGAAAGTGAAACAAAATGAAAATGTGCGTTAGAATGTGACTGGTTTATCAACAATGTGAGAAACTTCTTTGCTGAATTAGATAATAGTTTTCAAATATTGGAACACTATTTTCTCAACTTCTTTTTTTGCTATTCACAATGTAATAGTTATAGACCGATAAGATTTTAGAGGTTTATCTGTATTGTTATAATTTTCCCTCTTCACTTTCTGAAGTCTACACAATCAAGAAAATGATAAATTAAGCCTGGATTTATGGGATTTGCCCATTTCTGTGGTGTAAATACATGTCATGACCAAGGTCAAGCCATAATATTCATAGTATGATGCCGTTGAATAAGGAGTTAGAAAGAGACACACAGAAGCACATCTTTATATACTGTTTTCATCATACACACACAATAAATGTAAATAACCCCAAGACTAGAGATAATAGAAACATATAGTAAGATAATTAGGAAGTGCTTTCACTGTAATTTAAAAATATAGTTTCTAATTTTAAATTTTTATGATTTATATATATTTTTATTAAATCATAGCTGTGTACATTAATGCAATCATGGGGTACAATGTACTGGTTTTATATACAATTTGAAATGTTTTCATCTAACTGGTTAACATAGCCTTCATGGGATTTTCTTAGTTATTGTGTTAAGACAGTTATATTCTATACCTAGTAAATTTCACACGATGTACGGTGCAGTCCCACCAGTTACTAATGATGGCTGTGTTTCACACGTGCCTGGCAAAAATTCCTGTAAATTTCACAATGGTGTTAGTGAATTACTCCATTACACCGCTGGGCCAGTCTGTTTTGACAAGCCTTCCGGATGATTCTGACAATGCTAAATTTTGACAGCCACTGCTTAAGCAAAGGGAAGAACTGCCTGTAGCCATACACCCTGCTGTTGTGTGCTCTTGTCTGGACAACCCTGAGCTATATTCGAATGAATTGAACCTCTCTGCCATTACTGACATTTGTTTATGGTGTTGTAAAGATTCCAGACTGGGATGGGATTATCACGTAGGCAACCCACAAGGCCATCCTTCAAGGGGCTTACAGTTTGGTTGGACAAATAAGAGGAATGCCAAAACAACAACAAAAACCACCTAAAACAAATGAACAAACAAAAAACCCAAGATAAAACCACACCAAACAGCAAAAAAACTGATGAACCAACCAATCAAAATTAAACCCCAACAAACAAAAATTAAGAAAAAAAAGCAAAACAACTACCATCCTATTCCTTCCCCACTTCCTCCTGCAGTATAAGCAGCTCATTTCATTGCTGAGCGCCCATCTCTTACCTGGAGGGTTTTTTGTTTTTGAAGAGGGAGTGACAACACGTGGATTTCTTGAGCTGGAGATTATTAGTGCTTCACGCTCTATTACCACACCTGGAAGATGCAAGACCCTGCCTGTAAACCACAGCCGTCCAGTGCCTGCTTCATAAAGAACTTTCTGAACGCTGCATTTCATTGGTGGAGAGGAAAAATGCCTGCAGTTAGCTTCTGCTTCCTAATCGTCAGTTGATGGAAGCAGGAAACGGCTCCATTTCATACATTTACTTCAAAATACCCTATCCTAGGCAAATGACTGGCTGCTCCATTCTGTAGCATTGTGTAGACTTCACCATCATGCCTCGTATTTTTTCCCTTCTTTCTCCCCTGCTGATGCTTGTGTTCAAAAAGCAGGCTTTCAGCAAATTGCATTCTGATTGACTGACCGGGATTTCTGCTGGGAAGCTGAGCACTAAAGCTAAATGAATTTGACCGAAACTCACTTTGCAGGGTTCTTTGAGTCTCTTGGGAGCAGCCTCGGACATTTTTTATAAGAGGAATGAAGACTATTATTTAAGAAGAATGGTACAAGCTAGAATCACAGTAAAGAGGGTTTTAGAGTTAGATGAAATCTCAGGTTATTTTGCCCAGGCTCTTTTAGCTATTCAACTCATGGTCTGCTTTAGAGAGCATCTATTGAGATCAAGTTTCTAAGTTCATACAACCATGGCCTTTTAACGATTAGGGTTTGTCTTTTGACTTTCTGTTCATCCTGATAATTTGTTTCTGGCTTGACTCTCATGTCCATTTAATCCATCTAATGTAGGGGCCTGGGATTCAAGGCGAGGCTCGGTTCCAGGGACTTTACAATGATCCTTGGTAGTGCTGGGGGCAGTGTGACGTCACTAGTAAAGCCCAGCAGTCTGTGACCTTCTGACTATTCGCATGGACTCTGGTCTAGGCTATCCAGAGACTTGCACACTTCGCCAGCCAGGGTGGACTCTGGATAGTTTCCTGGATCTCAGCCATTTCTTTTTCCAATCCAGCAGGTCTGCACTGCCCACCCCCAAACCCCCCTCCCCGCATGCGCTCGTGGACTGTTACAGCACCCTCTCGTGACTAATCACTTGAATGCCTGCCTTTTACTATTTTTTGACATACTAAGAAATAAACTTCTTATTTTATAATGGTTTCAAATGTACAGGGATAGTGCAAAGGCAGAACAGAGTTCCCTGCACCCCAAACTCTGCGTTCCCTATTACTGAAATGTAATGTTAGTGTGGGACATTTGCTACAGCAGTGAGCCAATACTTAACTTCATTCGTATTCCTTAGTCTTAACCTACAGTTTCTTTTCTGTACCATGTTTCCCTCCAGGTTTCCACATTGCATTTAGCAGTCATGTCTCCTCAGGCTTCTCTTGGCTGAGATAGTTTCTCAGACTTTCTTTGTGTTTTTTTTTTTGAGATGGAGTCTCACTTTGTGGCCCCTGGGTAGAGTGCTGTGCTGTCACGGCTCACAGCAACCTCAAACTCTTGGGCTCAAATAATTCTCTTGCCTTGGCCTCACAAGTAGCTGGGACTACAGGCACCTGCCACAACGCCTGGCTATTTTCAGAGACAAGGTCTCACTTTGGCTCAGGCTGGTCTCAAACCTGTGAGCTCAGTCAATCCACCCTTCTCTGCCTCCCAAGTGCTGGCATTACAGGCGTGAGGCCTTTGCTCATTTTTGACGACCCTGATGGATTTAAGGAGTGCTGGTGTGTATTTTGTAGGATGCCCTCCAATGGAATCTGTCTGATTTTCTCTCCCTTATGGCTGGAGGGGTGGTGTGTTCTTGGGAGGAAGATACTCTCCTTACATCAAATCAGATGTCTGCACTATGGAAATCCCCTGTCACTGTGAATGGAACCTTCATCCCCTGGTGGAGGTGATGTTTGTCAGGTCGCTTCACTGTGAAGTTACTGTCTCCAGCCACTCCCCGTTCCTCCCTTTGAAAGGAAGTCGGCACTCATAGCACCATTACAGGAGTTTTGCTCCATCTCCTGGGGGTGAAGTGTCTCTGTACATCACTGGGAATTCTTCTGCCCAGGGATTTGTCCTTCTCTCCTGTATTAATTTATTTAAACATTTATTTATATTAGTGTGGACTCAGGGCTACTCATTTTATACTTTTAGCTATAATTCCATACTGATTTATTTGATTGCTCAAATTGTAGCTTTGGCCATTGGGAGATTTTTTTGGTTGTGTCTTAATTTCCTTTGACAATATACTTGTCATTGTGGGGTTTTTGTTTGTTTGGGGGCACTTCCTTGTTTCCTGGCAGTATAGGATGCTCCAGGTTTAACTTGTATATTGCTTGTTCCAGTCTGAGAATCAATCATTTCTCCAAGGACTCTGGTTCACTTCTTTTTTTGAGACAAGAGTCTCAAGCTGTTGTCCTGAGTAGAGTGCTGTGGTATCACAGCTCACAGCAACCTCCAACTTCTGGGCTCAAGGGATTCTCCTGCCTCTGACTCCCAAGCAGCTGGGAGTATAGGTGCCTGCCACAATGCCCGGCTATTTTTTGGTTGCAGCCTTCATTGTTGTTTGGCAGGCCCAGGCTGGATACGAACCCGCAAATTCAGGTGTATGTGGCTGGTGCCTTAGTCGCTAGAGCCACAGGTGCCGAGACCCTGGTTCACTTCTTATTTCTAAAGATATTTAGGTGAACACCTTTTCCCTCCAAGCTCTTCCACCCTGGGATCTCCTGATATCCTGTATGATTTCTTTTAAAATTGCACACATTAATGTTCACTCTTTGTTCCGTAAAATTCTGTGGGTTTTGTCAAATGCACAGTATCATGCGTTCACCACTGTAATGTTTTAGTTGGCTGAACAATGACCCCTCCAAAGATGCCCATGTCATAATCTCTGGAACCTATGACTATATTACTATACATGGCAAAAGGGACTTTGCAAATGTGAGTAAGTTAAAGATTTTGAGATAAGGAGATTACCCTAGGTTATCTGAGTGGACTTGATATAATCACAAGGGTTCTTATGTGAGAGAGACAGAGTTACTAGATGGAGATAAGCAAGAGGTTGGATGATATGAAGAAGGGGCTATCACCCAAGGAATGAAGACAGCCTCTAGAAGCTGGAAAAGGCCAGGAAACGCATTCTACACTGAAGACCCCAAAAGTATTGTGGCTCTGCTGACATGCTGATCTTAGACTTCTACCTGACAGAACTATAAGAGAATAAGTTTGTGTTGTTTTAAGACACTTGCTTGCATTTCAGAAGGAAGAAAAGATCACAGTGGAGTCGCACATAGGGTTCTCTGAAGGGATTAAGTTCTCAACTCATGAGTCCTGCCAGCCATCTCAACAGAAGCTGAAATCAGAGAAGGATTACTCAGGGAAAATCTGTAGCGGAGACTCTTTTCTCATGGAAGGTATCCCAATGACATACATGGGAGACCCATGGGCTTTGGGGGATTTATTGAAGGGGTTAGGGTAGCTGGAGGAGATGAGATCTTAGCCGAGATGTCATGGTTACTTAACCTTGGTAGCATTCGCATTTTCTTGCTTCTGTGTTGCCTTTTTAGTCAAATGGCAAGCCCTTTGAGGGCAGAGCCCTGGCTTTATTTTCCTGTGGAGTTGCTCTCCCATCGTTGAGTGGGTGGGTGTGCAGTACACACCTAGTTCAGATGCTGGCCAAGCTCTCTGCAGAGTATGAATTTCTCATGGTTATTAGAGACTAGACCCTTATTTTATTAGAGGATGAACAAGGAGCAGATGCTGGTCTGTAACTCATGCTGTCTCTGTAGGGAAGAGGAGCTTGGTTCCCCAACTAGAGTCTAACAACCTGCTTTGGCTAATTCCCATTAGCCAAACCCAACTTGTTATCTTTTGACTCAGATCTCACCATTTTCCCAATAGCTGACCCAGTCGCGTTCTCTTATATCTTAACTACAATTGGCTCAGTCACTCTTTGGAATTGTCCAACAGAACTTTCCATGATCATAGAATTGCCCTCTATACATGCTGTCCAACACAGTGGCCACTATAGTGCACATGCTAATGCAATCAGAGAACTGAATTTTAAATTTTGTTGAATTTTAATCAGTTTTAATAGTCACATGTGGCTACTGATTACCACATTGTATGGGGAAGACCTAGCGTTCACATTGCTGCCTCTAGCCCAGCTCTCTCCCTTATGCCCTCAAATGAATTTTTAGCTCCTGAACTTTCCTTGCCTGACCGTAAGATCAGACAGATTTCTTTTCTTTTTCTTTTTTTGAGCTTCCACCTCAGAGTTTTACTCAGACTGGCATTGGGGGCATACAAGGCACAAGGAATCAGCTCCATTCCCTAGAAGTCATCCATAGCGCTTTCCTTGTAGACATCATCACTGTAGACAATCTGGGTCCTCTTGTCCTGGTGCAGCCCCTAGGGCTGTTCTGGACAGCGAGGGAGCCCCAGACAGACTTGCCAGTGGCAGACCCAGCATGGGCTGTTTGCGGGAGATGTTGACTTGGAGTTGTGCAGACTCCACCTGGGTCCCATTGACCTCAGCAACAGCCTGATCTGCTGACTCCATCTTTTTATAGGTGATGGACGCACTATTTTAGGGTGGGTCCATGGAGAGGTCAGTGATGTTTCCAAAGGGAGAGAAGGTCCCGCAGAGGAGGGTGGGCATCATATCTTCCCCGTGCACATGGAGGGTATTCTCCTTCCGAGAAGCCCGGCCTTCAGGGAAGAAGTCTGACCTGCGGAAAGGGCCCCCTTGGTCTCAGTCTCCATCCTGCTCCCGGTCTCGGTCTCTGTCCCAGTTCCTCTCAGGGCTGTAGTCCTGGAGCCAACATCACCTCATTCTTCATAGCCCCAGTCAAAGGTTTGAGGGGGGCATCACTAGGCCCTGTGCCCTCTGCCTCTTCTCCATCTGGTACCATTTCTCAAAGCCGATCTCTGGAAGATACAAAGCTGTCACACAGAGATTTCCTCTGAGGACGTCTGGATGACTCCTGTGGGTCATCAGGGTGATGACTCCTGTGGGTCATCATCAGCAGATATGCTCCTTTGGAATGGCTGAAAAGTGGGGACTGGTCCCTTCTCGGGGTCCTTTAACTTCCCCTCTAGGGTTCAAGAACGTTTGACGTCTAAGTTCTTGGTCTCAGCCTTAATGGCGTTGATGGCTCTTGACTTGACCCGCTGCTGTGCCTGCTCTGTTGTGTGACTATGTCCACCACAGGCTGCTCTGATGGTGAGCCTTTGACACCACCTTGGCTGGCTGGGCTGCTGCTACTTTGCTTCTTCAAAGCCTGCAATGCCTTTTTCTTTTCTTGAGTTTGTTGAATTTCTTCTGCAGAGCCTCCTCCTCCTCTCTCAGTCCTCTCATCACCAACATGGTGGCTCCTGAGGGGGCAGCAACTAGGCCCCCACAGTCTTGTGTAGGGCCCACGCTGGCCACCCAAGATCAGACAGATTTCATCCAGAATTCCTTGTTAACCACATCCCAAGCCTGAGCTTTGCTTGAGTTCCTGACCTCACCCCCTCCCACAAGACCTGCGTTCTCTTATACTCAGGTTCTAATTCCTGTTATCTGTCCTTCTGCCGTGGCTGTGCAAGTAACTCTCATCTGCTCTAGTCTGGCTCTTTGCTGTGAGCTTCCTCATGAGTCTCCTTTCTTCCTGCTTTTCTGGCTTGCAGTTGGTTCAATTATTTGGTCCCAATTCTTCTCTTCACTGTAATAGCATCATCTGTCCATCTCTTGCCATGACCTCACAGGAGATGGTATTTGACTTGGGGTTTGGTCCCCTGACTTGCTGTGGATGATTGGGACATTCATAAGTGTGATGTGAGCAGACTTGAAATGTGCTTTCACACTGAACCTTCCCTCTTGCACTGCTGCCATCACCATGAGAGGAAGGTGCCCGGGATGGCCTCTGGTCCAAGGAAGAAGGGAGACACATGGAATAGACCTGGACCCAATTTATTCTAGAGCCAATCCCAGCTGATCTCAGCCCAGGTCAGCCAGACTTAGCCCAAATGCAGAAGTGAGAATGAAAAATGGAATGTTTATTGTTGTATGCCACTGGGATTTTAGTATTTTTTACTCTCTCCACTGTTAAGTCATTGTGTGGAAAGATTTCTCCTGTTCCTGGTACACGATGTCTGATTTATCCTGTGAGATAAACTCCCGAAGTTTATCCCAATGTGTGCACCCTTCCTTGCCAACCTCGGTCTCTTGTTCCCATCTCTCTTCGCTGTGATTGCAACCCATCTGACATCCAGAACCCCTGAAGGCCTGAGCCTGCTTTGGCCCTTGACCTCTCTAAATAGTTGCCTTCTCTTTCCCTCCTGCTTCCTGCTTTTCCAATTCCTGTTTCTTCTTCAAAGGCTGCTCAAGTACTACTACTTTGGGAAGCCTTGCTTTGCTCTCCCAAAAGTGACCCACTGATGCCTCCACACAGCACTGTGTAGGTCATGCTGTGACAGTGTCATTTCATGGCACTTAGCAGATCACTCTGTGACCTGACCAACCTGATACCTTCAGGAAAGTGATTATTTTATTCATGCTTTTGTCCCATATATCTATGTCTAACTCATTTCCTGACACACTGTTGATGCTGAAAACAAGTGTAATGTAAGCAAAAGGCTTATTAGAAAAAGAAAAGAAGGCAGGCACAGTGGCTCATGCCTGGAATCCTAACACTTGGGGAGGCTGAGTTGAGTGGATTGCTTGAGCTCAGGAGTTTGAGACCAGCCTGAGTAAGAGTGAGACCCCATCTCTAAAAATGGCCAGGCATTGTGGTAGGCACCTATAGTGGCAGCTACTCAGGAGGCTGAGTCGGGAAGATTGCTTAAGACCAAGAATTTGAGGTTGAACTAAGATGCCGCGGCAGTCTACCAGGGCCACAGAGTGACACTTTTGTCTCAAATCCCTCCCCCTGCAAAATCTACATATAATGAATAATTTGAAGGGACATCATTTTGCAGCCTACTCTTCTGGGCAATGAGTGAACTTATGTGGAGAAGATTAATTCTGAGGTCACATGTCAGGCAGCATTGCTGTGGTGCTCAAGGTAGCTGCCAGGAGAGGAGTCACGTGTGGCAGAATCTGAGCTGAAGACTCTGCCTGCTCTGAAGCGGTGGGAGGAGCCTCGCACCCAGGAAGGAGCATTAGACTGAGAGCCGAGAGAGCCACCTTGCAGCCCTGGCCCTGCCCGCAGCATTCCTTTATCTCTTTTAGCTTCAGGTTCTCTGTACAATGAAGCACTTGAGTTTGAGAGTCTGCATGGCCCCTCCTGACTATGATGTCTAGTTGTAGCCTTCTGAGGAGTCTGGAAGTGAGGTGGTCTCTCCAGGATTCTCCAGATTTCCAGGAGAAGTGAACAGCCATGAAGAAGAGGTGGGAGCCAGGCCCTTGCTGTGGTCAGGGGATTTGTTTCTCACCAAGCTCTTCTGCCCATGTGCTCTTGTTATCTATTTCCTGAGTAAAAATTACACTAAAAATTAGTGGCTTAAGGCAATAATTTTATTTCTTCTCATGCTTCTGTAGGTTGGCTGGGAGGGTTTTCCTCAAGGTTGTAGTGAGGTTCCTTGTAAAGTTGTAGCGGATGGTGGCTGGGGCTGCAGTTGTCAGGGGACCCTCCGGGGCTGGATGTCCAAGAGGCCTCTCCTACTTGTCTCGCAGCTGGTGAGGGCTGCTGGCCGGGGCTCCACGAGGCCTTTTATGACTGGACTTCAGAATCCTCACAACATTATTGCCGTTTTCTTCTGGTCAGGCAAGTCATGAAGGCCAGCGCAGACTTAAGACTCAGACTCACCCTCATGATGGGAGGAATATCAAAGACATTGCTTCCATCTTTCACTCACCTCAGCTCGGTAATATGCTAACATAAGAATTTTGACCTTGGGAAATCTTTTATGACTGGAAAAGCTCAGACAAATGCAGTAGAACATCTGTGAGTTGATCACCCTAGGGTCAGTAACAAACTGGTTAACATAAGGAACTTCCATTGGGTACGTGTACATGGCTGGCCCATGAAAATTAGGTCAACTTAAGGAGGGGGTCAGTGTAGGGAGGTGGTCAGCTGTGGATACTCTACTGTATATCTAAGCATTCTTGGGGTTAGCCTCAAGGTTGGGAAGGTTATCTATCATCCTATTTTTACTCAGAGCATCTCTCTCTGAGATTCAGCTTTGGGTATTTTTTAAAAATGGGTGATTTTTAGCTAATGTCATGACTGGGGTTAGGTGTGGCCCCACAGCCTCAGCAAATGAATGTGTGCTGAGTGAGTTTCTCCCCAGATGCTCTCAGGCAGCCCGGGCACCAACAAAAGGAGGCTCAGACTGACCTTCAGGAGCAAGGCAGGGCCTTGGCTGGGGGCCTCCCAGGAACATGTCTCCCCTCACAGAGAGGAGCCTGGGACCCTTGTTAGTATCTTCACTGGTCGGTACGTATCTCACTGATTGGTACGTCTCTTCGTATCTCATTCACCTGGAAACTGGGTCCACAGGCACAACTGTAGCACTTAGTACACTTTTTCCCGCTGGTGTCCCATGAACTGTACAAGGAGTTGCTAAATAGTAAGCCGTGTTTTGTAAAAGCCTCAGAGCATAGTCTGCCTGGGCTATTGGTTATCATTTGACCTGTTTGATTAAAATCTCCTCTCTGTGTGCTGCTCCAAGCCCCATCAGCACATGGGAGGCTCCCAGTAGAGCTTAACCTGGGCTGGTGGAGCAGTGGGTTACGTGCAGGCAGGCCTCGCCCTTAAGGCTTTGGGACAGAGCCCTGAGGAGCCCCATGCTGTTCCACTGACAGCGTCCTTGGGAACCCCTCCAGGAATCTCTAGAGGTACAGCTCTAAATTCAGTGTTTTGAGGATGTTTTGCTCTTACAAGGGAGAGGGCTGACTTTTTCCCCATGATGGATTGGTGGCCAAGCTGGAGGGAGGCAAGGTGACTCACTGCAGAGGTCAGGGTGCATGGGGAGGCGAGGGGACCTTGGCTGGCCAGGCTGCTGGGGGAACCGCTCCAAGGCTGGGCTTGTCATGCTCCTCGCCTGCATTCAGTCAACAGGCTCATTAGGTTTTGTGGCACACAGCCCTGACTCTCCCTGCTTTGAAGCATAGAAAGATTGGCTGAGGACAGTGCAGGTCCAAAACATGTCATAAATTTGTCACAATTCCATTTCCCTTTTTAGGTACTGTACTGTGTGTGAGTATTTATAGGTGTCTGACAGAGGCCTGGGAATTAGATAACTCAGGGACAGTTGGCTGCCTGACCCCATGCTCTCGGCTCCTCTGGCATTCAACTCAGTGGAAAAAATGCAAAAGCAGTAAACCTGTGAGAGCAGCCTTTGCCTGGCGCCTTTCCTCTCCTGAAATTAGTGGTCAGTTCATCTCTTCAGAGAGACCAGGTGGAGCATTTCTCCCTGGTGTGTGTGGCTGTTCTCCAGTGGGCACTTGGAGGCAACAGGAATGGCTCTTTCTGCATCAATAGCCAGACAATTCCAAGGTCATGAGCCTTCAATATCAGAATCTGTCTTGGTTTAAGTTTCCCTCCAGAACTAGAGCCTGAGACTAGGTACTCAGTTGCAGGTCATTTTCTAGGAGGTGATCTCAAGAGGTGGATGGGAGGAGCAGGCAGGATGAGAGAGGGAAGAAGAAAGAAACAAACTGAGAGTGTGTTGGGGTGAGCACAGGGCTTGATTTTGCTTAGACCTCTAAGAAGCAGAGAAGGTGCCAGCAGGAGGAGAGGCACTTATCCATTGTTGATTATGTGGCCCCTGGGATGCTGACATCCCTGCCATTTTGGTGCTCTGGTGCTGGGCCTGCAAAGGTCCTGCAATGTTATAGGGGTGTCCAACTATTTTTCTTTTCTACCACACGTTGTTGGAAGAATAAGAGTTGTCCTGGGCCAGTCAATAAATACACAAACTCTCATGAAATCTGGTTAGCCAAAAAAAGAAAAAAAAAGGTCATTGCAAACTTTTCATTGGATACCACAGCTAAACAAAACTATCCTTACAAAATCAGCATGTGGTCTGCAGGCTGGAGGTTGGACACTCGTGTGAGGTCCTGGGGGAGCAGCAGAAGTGATGTGCATTTGAGGTGGACAGCAGTCAGTACAAGGTGAATCTGAGCTCCCAAGAAGCTGTCCAACACGTTGGCCAAAATTAGAGGTGGGCTAATTGGATAGGATGTTGGTCATCTTTTACTTTCAAGCGGGGACAATTTCTGATATTATCTTGTCCCATAAGGAGCAATGGGTCCCTATAACTTAATCTATGAGAAGAAATGGGATCGATGGGTGAAGTGCAGGAGTTGGCTAATTCTGCAGTAGTGGGATAGAATCCTTACCAGATAACAATTCTGGTTTCCAGTTTTACCTATCACCATTGTCTCTTCCTGGCTTTTCTTTGACCAACTTAAGTTATTTTCTCATCTGAGACCAAAAATCCACCGGTCCCTTTCTGGGATGGAATGATTCAGATTAAGGCTACCATTTCCTCCCTCTTTCTCTGCCTCCTTCCTGCTCTCACACACTTTCTCTTTTCTTTCTCTCCCTCTCTCCCTTTCTTCCTTTCTCCCTCTCTTCCTCTTCCATGCTCTTTTTCTTCCTTTACTTCCACAATTATTTTTTTTTGTCCCTAATTTAAAGATTTTTAAGCTCCCCCCTCCCCGTTGTTGATTTTTAGCTTACTTTCATAGGTTAGAATATATATTTTGTATGTAGAGGGCATCTTTAATATGAATTGAATGCTTTTAAATTTTCTGTATTTGATTATGAAACATAATTTGGGGTTTTGGTCAATGTTTCATGTACATTTGAAAATAATGTGTATTCTGCCCTTGCTGGAGGGAGCGTCTATAAAGTTCAATTGGGTTAAGTTGGTTTATAGTGTTTTAGGGTCATCTGTATCTTTAACCACTGTTCTCTGTCCCATTCTATTGATTACTAAGAGGGAAGTGAAAATGCCTCTAAGGAGAAGTGTGGATTTGTCTATTCTACTTTCCCTCTTACAAACTTTCATTTGGTATATTTTGAAGTTATGTTGTTTGGCACATGCATGTTTAGGACTGTATGTCTTATTGGTGAACTGTCTCCTTAATTATTATGTTATGATCATACTTATCTCTACCAGAGATATCCTTGTTTACAAGTCTAAGAAGGCTTGTTTCTTATCTGATGTTAACATAGCAGGAAAGATTTTGTGCAGTGTTATCTTTTCCCATCCTCTTATTTTTAACCTATGTCTTTCTATTTAAAACGGATTTCTTATTGAGATTATGTCAATTTAACAATAACTATTTTTCAGTTGAGATATTTGGACCCTTAAATTTAATGTAATTATTGGTATGGTTGTTTTAAATTTATCTTCTTGCTGGTTACTTTCTATTTGTCTCATTTGTTTTTTGTTCTTTGTTCCTTCTTTTCCTGACTTCTTTTGGATATGTTTAGTACTTTTTATGGCTCTCTATATCCTTACTACTGGCTTATTTTTTACATTTATTTTATATAGTGGTTGCTCTAGTTTATACAATATACATCTTTATTTATCACAGTCTGCCTTGAAATATTATACCACTTCAAATACAGTGTAAGAATGTTAAAACAGTATATTTCCATGTTCTCTCTCATCCTCTGTGTCACTATTGCCATGCAATATACTAATACATATTTTATAAACCTCAAAGTATATTCTACTATTATTGATTTACATAGCCAATGATCTTTAAAGTTATTAAAATAAAAATTTCCTTTATATTTATTCTCAGTTTTACCATTTCTTACTTTCATTTTTAAAAGCAAATCCAAATTTCCATCTTGTAACATAGTTCTGCCTGAAGAACTTCTCATAACATTTCTTATAGTGTAGATCTAGTAATAATGAGTTCTCTCAAACTTTGCATATCTGAGAAAGTCTTTATTTTGCTTTCAATATGATTTGACAGTTATTTTTAGTACTTAAAGGACATGACCCATTGTCTTCCTGTTTGCATAATTTTTGATACATAATCTGCTGTAATTATTATCTTTATTCCTTTTTATATAATATTTCTTCTTTATCTGGCCATCTTCAAATTTTTATCTCTGGTTTTCATCAATTTGAGTATGCTGTGCTTGTGTGTGCACCTGTGTATGTTTATACCAATCAGGGTACACTGAGCCTCTTGCATCTGCAGCTTAACATCTTTCACTAATTTTAGAAAATTCCTGAAAATTATCTCTTCAAAATATTTCTTTCATTTTTTTTAAGATTTTTTTTTTTTAATTAAGTGCGTACATTAGTGCAATCAAGGGGTACAATGTGCTGGCTTCATATACAATCTGAAATGTTTTCATTGAACTGTTTAACATAGCTTTCATACATTTTCTTAGTTAGTGTATGAAGACATTTGTATTCTGCATTTAGTAAGTTTTGCCTGTACCCTTCTACGATGCACCATAGGTGTGGCCCCTCCAATTACCCTCCCTCAACCGCAACCTCACTCTTCCTTGCCCTCCCTTGTCCCTTTCCCCATATTTTTGTGCTATAGTTGGGTTATAGCCTTCACATGAAACCTTTAAATTAGCTTCATAGTAGGGCTGAGTACATTGGATACTTTTTCTTCCATTTTTGAGATTCTTTGCTAAGAAGAATATATTCCAGCTCCATCTATGTAAACATGAAAAAGGTAAAGTCTCCATCTTTCTTTAAGGCTGCATAGTATTCCATGGTATACATGTACCACAATTTATTAATCCATTCCTGGGTTGATGGGCACTTGGGCTTCTTCCATGACTTAGCAATTATGAATTGGGCTGCAATAAACATTCTGGCACAGATGTTCTTGTTACAATGTGATTTTTGGTCTTCAGGGTATATACCTAGTAAAGGAATTATAGGATGGAATAGCAGATCTATTTTTAGATCTCTAAGTATTCTCCAAACATACTTCCAAAAGGAAGGTATTAGTGTGCATTCCCACCAGCAGTGTAGAAGTGTTCCCTTTTCTCCACATCCACGCCAACATCTCTGGTTTTGGGATTTTGTCATGTGGGCTAATCTTACTGGAGTTAGGTGATATCTCAAGGTGGTTTTGATTTGCATTTCTCTGGTGATTAAGGATGGTGAGCATTTTTTCATGTGTCTGTAGGTCATGCACCTATCTTCTTTAGAGAAGTTTATCTTTGAGTTCTTTTTCCACCCTGTTACGGGATCACTTGTTCTTTTCTTGCTAATAAGTTTGAGTTCTCTCTGGGTTCTGGTTATTAAACTTTTGTTGGAGGCATAAACTGCAAATATTTTCTCCCATTCTGAGGGCTGTCTGCTTGCTACATTTACTATGTTCTTGGCTGTATAGAAGCTTTTTAGTTTGATCAGGTCCCAGTGTGTATTTTTGATACTGCTTCAATTGCCTGGGGAGTCCTTCTCATAAAATATTCACACAAGCCAATTCCTTCAAGAGTTTCCCCTGCACATTCTTCTAATATTTTGATAGTTTCATGTCTTAAATTTAAATCTTTAATCCAGTGAGACTCTACCTTTCTTAATGGTGAGAGGTGTGGGTCCAGTTTTAGTCTTCTACAGGTCGCCAGCCGGTTCACCCACCACCATTTGTTAAATAGGGAATCTTTTCCCCACTGAATGTTTTTAATTGGCTTCTCAAAGATCAAGTAATGGTAAATAGCTGGATTCATCTCTTGGTTCTCTATTCTGTTCCAAACATCTACCTCTCTGTTTTTCTGCCAGTACCATGCTGTTTTGATCACTATTGATTTATAGTAGAGTCTCAGGTCTAGTAGTGTGATTCCTCCTGCTTTGTTTTTATTTCTGAGTAATGTCTTGGCTATTTGAGGTTTTTTCTGATTCCATATAAAATGAAATATTATTTTTTTGAGATCTTTAAAATATGACAATGGAGCTTTGATAGGAATTGCACTAAAAGTATATATTGCTTTGGGTAGTATAGGCATTTTAATAATGTTGGTTCTTACCAGCCATGAGCATGGTATGTTTTTCCATTTGTTAACATGTTCAGCTATTTCTTTTCTTAAAGTTTCATAGTTCTCTATATAGAGATCTTTCAATCCTTTGTTAGGTAAACTCCCAAATATTTCATCTTCTTTGGTACTACTGTGGAAGGAATAGAGTCTTGACTGCTTTTTGGCTTGGCTGTTGTTGATATATATAAAGGCTACAGATTTATGAGTATTGACTTTGTAGCCTGAGACATTACTGTAGTCCTTGATCGCTTCTAAAAGTTTTGTAGTAGAATCCATGGTGTTTTCCAGATATACAATCATATCATCTGCGAAGAGTGAAAGTTTGATCTCTTCTGACCCTATGTGGATACCCTTGATTGCCTTTTCTTCCCTAATTGCAATGGCTAAAACTTCCATTACAATGCTGAAGATCAGAGGAGACAATGGGCAACCTTGCCTGGTTCCTGATCTAAGTGGAAATGCCTTCAATTTAACTCCATTCAATACAATATTGGCTGTGGGTTTGCTGTAGATGGCCTCTATCATTTTAAGAAATGTCCCTTTTTTACCAATTTCTTTAAGTGTTCTGATCATGAAGGGATGTTGGATATTGTCAAAAGCTTTTTCTGCATCAATTGAGAGAATCATATGGTCTTAATTTTTTAATTTGTTTATGTGCTGAATTACACTTATAGATTTGCATATATTAAACCAGCCTTGAGACACTGTGATAAAGCCCACTTGGTCATGGTGTATAATTTGTTTGATGTGTTGTTGGACTCTGTTTGTTAGTATCTTGTTAAATATTTTTACATCAGTATTCATTAGTGATATTGGTCTATAGTTTTCTTTTCTTTTTGGGTCTCTCCCTGGTTTAGGGATCAAGGTGATGTTTGCTTCATAGAAGTGTTGGGTAGTATTCCTTCTTTTTCTATATTTTGGAAGAGGTTTAGTAATATAGGTACTAGTTCCTCTTTGTCCAGTGGAAATGTGGCTGCATAAATTTTAGTTATTTAAAAGAAAAAATTGAATTCATCACACCAGGATCTATGTAGAATATTAGAAATCATTTTACATACACGCAAGACTATACATCTTTAAAACTAAATATGATATTATGGCATCCCAATTGTTGTGAATTGTTAGATCGTAATTGAGAGGGAGGTGGTATTTTAAGATGGGAATGGCAATGAAGAGGGATTTTCATCCCATTTCTACACATTTTACAATTGTTTGAGTTTTAGCAACAAGCATAATAGAATTATTGATTTAAAAGTGTGATTTTAAAAAGTAGGACTTTCACATTTCTATAATTAAAAATCATGGAGAGGTTCTGGAATTCAGAGCATCATAATTACAGGTAAGTTCTATTTTTCTTTCCTGATGCGCTTTCTAGACTACATTAGTGCAGAAGGGACAATAAAGATAAATGTTCCCAATCTAGGGAATTAACAGTGAGGCTAGAAAGAATTGAATATATATGTGCCATGGATAAATTTTAATTTACCATTGATACTAACTGGATGTATGAGATGAGGAGTTAAAAGAAGTACAAATATGCTATATAAATGTGTATAAGTACAAATATGCTTATAAATGTGAATTATTATAACTTTATTTAAGGTAAAATGATAACATTTATACACTGTTAATGGAAATGAAAATGAGTCCAACGTCTATGGAAAACAGTGTGCAGATTCCTTAAAGAACTAAAAGTAGATCTAACATTTGATACAGAAATCCCACGACAGGGGTAACTACCCAAAGGAAAAGAAGTCATTTTTTAGTACTGGGGAAACTTATTAAATGTAGAGTATCAATGTCTCTTTGTTCTTAACTAAAATTTATTTCTGTTCTACTCACACGTGCACACATTACTTTCACTTTCCATTCATGTTGCCTGTGCTGCTGGGGTTTTATTTGTGGGCTCAATGCACCTTTGCTTTCCATTCCCACTGTGCCTCCGTTCAGCTTTGTAGCTCATCTGAGTAATCAAACTATGTCAACTGGGTTTGAGAAACTGGAATCCCCCACCCCTGATATTTTATAACAAATTTTATAAAATAAACATGAATATATTTTGTTATTATATCTCTTTCTGATTCTTGTAACAAGGGCTACAGCCTGAAAAGATAGAGAAATCGGTTCAGCTCTGGCTTGGATACTAACTAGCTGAGAGTCTTGGGCAAACCCTTTCACAGTCTCTAAGTCTACTCTTTGGTTGACAACCACAATTCACAACTATGTACCTTTCCACAAGATTTCAATCTTATAAACTTTGTCTGGATGCTTACTATTTAGCTGTAAGTCAATTTGCTAACTTAAAAAAAAATGAAAATTGATTCATCAAATCATTAATTTTCCAAATGACTATTTTGCCAAATGTTTTATATTTTTAAAATGAACCCATATGAATTTTATTAGGAAATTCAATAGTAAATATATTCATAAAATTATATTTTATCAACAGTAGCAAAACTGTTGGTGCTTTCATTTTTCTGCTTTTTATTTCACAATTTTTAGCTTATGTTGGTATTAGTGTAATATTTTAATTCATCATTTTGTCAATCTTTACCTTTTAGCACAAGAATTATTGGAACTTTCAAAGTGTTTAACAATTTCTTCAGAAGTTTTGTATTTATATTTCATACCTTATAAATTTATGATTGTAATCATATAGGGGAATATGAATATTCTTTCTGAGAAACTTACTTCTCCTTTTCAGTACTAGTGATTAAAATCTTTTATGTTGGAGCTTTGTTGAAACTAAATGAAACTATTCAAACTCTTTGCTAACTTTCAAAATTTAGTATCTTCATATGTGAGAGAATTTTTCATGTAATTCAATCAAATTCTTTTGAATTAAAATATTAATATTTAATTTAAAGTAAAAAATGTTAAATTTTTTAAAAGTTAAATTTTAAATTTAAATTTTATATTCACATAATTTTTAACTCAAATACTTCTAAATTTAAGAAAATTAAGAAATAAATTTTACACCAGTATTAATTTTCCTCTATTTTAATTCATTAAGTGTGATTTAATATGTATTTAAAGCATTAGAAATGTAATACTTACGCTAATAGAGTATTTTAGTAATTGGAGAATAAACTCTAAAAATGGTTAACCTTTTACAAATTTCAAAGCTATGTAAAAATTCTGAAAGCAAGAAGAAGAATTGAGAGAACTCAACTAAAATGCCAAAATCTTAAGAAAGAGTGTATATATATTTTTTAGTGTATACTTAACTGTTTCATAAATTTATGATTTAATTTTTTTTTACCTTTTTAAAATGCTTCAACTTAAATTTAGCTAATATTCAGGATAACTAGATTTAATTATAATTAATCTAAATTGAAATTCTTATTACTTCTGGAAACAGTAATAAAAATCATTAACTCATTGTACATTGCATTAATGGATTCTTTGCTGAATTCTTCCAGTAACTCCTTTCCAAGTCCTCAACACTTGCTAAACTAAAATATACTGCCAAATGACCAATCAACAAAACACAGAAACAATAAAACTAAATTGAACTATTTTCAGTTCTCATACAATTAAATATAAAATTAAGTCTTTTCACAAAATGGAGTAAACATTTTGAACCATTGCAGTTGGGCTCTCACAGATAGGCACGTATATATCACGTAGGCAAACAGATTTTCAGGAAGAGACATTTCTATGGAAAGAAAAGAAAAAACAAAAGTTAATCTCTAGATTATTCTATGAATTAATTTATTTAGAATATGAAGGGCAGTATTTAGTATTTTGAGAAAATTGGGGGGCAATCCAACATCTTGCTCTGGTTTGTAGTTTGTATGGACAAACTTTTTCCAAATATAAGCTGTTGTAATGATTTTTCTTCAAAGCTAAGTCAACTAACATCATCCTAAAAAAAAGAAAAAAAGGCAATTTTAACTTTTAGTGATTCTAAATCAGAAAAGATGAAAGAAAAAAATGAAAAATTAATTTAGATACTCAGAGATATTGGAATAAACTAAAATTTCAGGATTTAGTCTACATTACAGATACATAAAATCTCAAAAACAATGGACAAGGCTAAAATCTAATAATAGGTACACTACAATTTTCTCCTGAAAAGAAACTTTTTCCCTTTTTTTTTTTTTTCTTTTATTTTTTGGAGACAGAGTCTCACTTTGTCACACTTGGTAGAGTGCTATGGCATCATAGCTCACAGAAACCTCAAACTCTTGGGGTAAAGCAATTCTTTTGCCTCAGTCTCCCAAGTAGCTGGGGCTACAGTCACCCACCATAACACCTGGCTATTTTTAACGACAAGATCTGGCTCTGGCTCAGGCTGGTCTCAAACCTGTGATCTCAGGCAATCCATCTGCCTCAGCCTCCCAGAGTGCTAGGATTACAGGCATGAGCCACGGTGCCCAGCCTTAATTTTTTCCCTTTCTATTACCCCTACTTCTACCAAAGATAATCAAAATAAGACTAATTTGTTTGGAAAATATGTTTAGTCAGTAGCCTGTTTACTTGCAAATGTGATTGACCATATAGGTTTTTTTCAAAGCTAGATTTGCTGGAACTTATTTATAAGGAAACTTAGATACTTAAAAATCTTCTCAAAGATTAAGAGCCAAAACAAGGAATAAGAAGCCAACCCAAGCCAATAGACTATGCCTGAAATACATGTACAAATTGTGTATTTTCCTCTTTTCTTCAGGTTCCCAAAATATTGTGGCTTTCCTGGGCCTGTCAGAAAGCAACATTCTTTGTCACAAGATAAGAAATGTGATAAGAAAACCTGCACAGAAATTTGATAGACAAGCTGCCAGGTGAGGTGTTTTTTTTTTTTTGGTTTTGTTTTGTTTTTGGCTTCATGAAAGTCAATTGCAATTTTTCAAAGTAGTCTGATCGTACCTGAGAGTATGATATTTCAGTCAAAGCCTTGGTAATATAACCAGTGTTTGCAACTTTGTCCTATTATAAAATAGAAAATAAATTCTTTTTTTAAAAATCTTTATCATTAAATCATAGCTGTGTACAAAGGTGCAATCAAGGGATACAATGTGCTGGTTTCATATACAATCTCAACTATTTTCATCAAACTGATTAACATAGCCTTCTTGGCAATTTCTCCATTATTATATGAAGACATTTGTATTCTGCATTTAGCAAGATTCTCCTGTACCCTTCTAAGATGCACCGTAGGTGTGGCCCCACCAGTTACCTTCAATCTGCCCCAACCTCCCTTCTCCCCTCCCTACCCTTGCCCCTTTCCCTATATTTTTGTGTTATAGTTGGGTTATACCATTCATATGACAGCCATAAATTAGCTTCATAGTAGGGCTGAGTACATTGGATACGTTTTCTTTAATTCTTTAGATACTTTGCTAAGAAGAATATGTTCCAGCTCCCTCCATGTAAACATGAAAGAGGTAAAGTCTCCATCTTTCTTTAAGGCTGGATAATATTCCATGGTATACATGTACCACAATTTATTAATCCATTCGTGAATCAATGGGCACTTAGGTTTCTTCCATGACTTAGCAATTATGAATTGGGCTGCAATAAACATTCTGGTACAGTTGTCTTTGTTATAATGTGATTTTTGGTCTTCTGGGTATATACCTAGTAAAGGAATTATAGGATCAAATGGCAGGCCAATTTTTAGATCTCTAAGTACTCTCCAAACATCCTTCCAAAAGGAAGACATTCCCAGGCAATAGAAACAGTATCAAAGATACACTACTGGGACCTGATCGAATTAAAAAGCTTCTGTACAGCCAAGAATATAGTTAGTTTAGCAAGCAGACAGCCCTCAGAATGGGAGAAAATATTTGCAGGTTATGCCTCCGACAAAGGTTTAATAACCAGAATCCACAGAGAACTCAAACGTATTAGCAAGAAAAGAACAAGTGATCCCATCTCAGGATGGGCAAAATACTTGAAGAGAGGCTTCTCTAAAGAAGACAGGCACACGGCCTACAGACACATGAAAAAATACTCACCATCCTTAATCATCAGAGAAATGCAAATCAAAACTACCTTGAGATATCACCTAACTCTAGTAAGATTAGCCCACATAACAAAATCCCCAAACCAGAGATGTTGGCATGGATGTGGAGAAAAGGGAACATTTCTACACTGCTGGTGGGAATGTACACTAATACGTTCCTTTTGGAAGGATGTTTGGAGAATACTTAGAGATCTAAAAATTGACCTGCCATTTGATCCTATAATTCCTTTACTAGGTATATACCCAGAAGACTAAAAATCACATTATAACAAAGACATCTGTACCAGAATGTTTATTGCAGCCCAATTCATAATTGCTAAGTCATGGAAGAAACCTAAGTGCCCATCGATCCA
>CAUYON010023956.1:0-13355 GCA_963573935.1 Arctocebus calabarensis | reverse complement strand
TGACCAAAAAATGGCCAGGTGTTGTGGCGGGCGCCTGTAGTCCCAGCTACTTGGGAGGTGGAAGCAAGAGACTCGCTTGAGCCCAGGAATTGGAGGTTGCTCTGAGCTGTGATGCCACAGTACTGTACCCAGGGTGACAGCTTGAGGCTTTGTCTCAAAAAAAAAAAAAAGTAAATAAATAAAAATAAAACTTCAACTTCCCAAGCTGAAAGGGGTGGGGTGGGTAATAATTCAGGATGATCTGGAAACCTACTTCATTTTGTCATTGCAGCTTCCACTTTACCATTATTAGTTATTTGCCAACCTGTAATTTGAAAATGTTACATTAGAAACACAATACAGACTCCCACAAATGTCACTGATCACCTAGGTGCAGATTTGATACATTGATAAAATGCCTTCTTGGTCAGAGGGCTATACATAGGAAATACATTTTCCCTATCCAACCTGTCCACTTCACCTGCTTTCCTCTCCTCTCCTGGCATAGCCCACAAATTCTTCTGCTTTCCTTTTTTTGTGCCATACTTCCAGCTTAGAGTCACCTTTTTTCTTTTTTAACTAATTGAGGGCAGAAAAGGATAAAAATTAGCAAAAATTAAAAGATCCATAGATCAGACAAGTAACATTCAACTCTTAAAGATAACCTATACTGATAGAGCAACTTTCGGGCTTTGTTTTTTATTTAATTTTCCTAATAGTGATTAGTTAAACACGTATTAAAAGAAAAAGCAAGCAATCTCAAGTCCTAAATTAGAATATGGGTGTTGTGTCTCCTCCCACCCCATTAATTCCAATCTAGTGACATAGTAAGCGCCAATGTTCATAGCCCTGTGGTCTGGGAAAGACTATAGGGCTATGAACATAGGCGCTTAAGCAAGTTATGTCTTCTGAGCCCTGTATTTCTTATCTGTTAAAGACAGTAATAATATTTATGTCAGAGTAGTATGTGGTTTTAATCACTTCGTCCAGCCTAATCAGAGTTCTGGGAGGAGAGAAAGTTGTCTCCTTTATATCATTCAATAGTCTGGGAATGAGGTCTAGAATTTTATATGTTAAAAATAGATATAAGCAATTCTTAGGTATTACCCAGTTCGGGAAAGACTATTCTGAGGGATATAGTTTTGATTCGTAGAGTAGCAATTTTTAGAGTTAATACTGGGAACAAAATGCTACAAAACTCTGCTTGTACTGCTTATGATTTAACTGAGTAGGCATTTACAACTGGCATTTCATCTTTATATTGACTTTGAGAACAGTATGAGACCAATGTATTTACAGGTTAGGCCTAGAACATGTAGCAGAGTGAAAACATACACTTTTATGGTGTTCCAATCCCTTGTTTTAGAAAAATATACCTTATGTCTCGAGTTTGTGAGAACATATAATTCTCTAAAGGAAAAGAGAGAAGCACCATCCAAATATTCTTTCCTATCATGTATGCGATATTCAGCAAATCAATACTTCAGTCTTAGCAGCCCAAAGGAGAATAAATGTTTTCTGAAAGTTTTAACCTATTTTCATGGTGTAATCCAAGACTGTGTGGTCAAAGGGACTCTGACTCCAAGTAGATCTTTGTCATTGGATAAGAATTATTTATGCATAATTGAAGATTAGTGCATATTTGGCAATTTTCTGTCAGTTTCTGAACACATCTTACATTTGCAGAATTTTATATAATGTAATTTGTATGAAAAACAAAATGCAAACTTGAAATGAATGTTACAGAATTGGAGGCACTCTTATAGTTTCAAATTGTACTTTTTTTTTTTTGTAGCATGGAGGTTATATACAGAAAGTTTTTGAAGAAATACACAAAGTAAAAGACCATAGCGATTTTCTTCCTAGGACCCAGCAAACTGTAGCCCACTGGCCAAGTTTAGCTCACTGCCTATTTTTGTAAATAAAGTTTTATCAGCCACACTCTTTTGTTTTTGTATGGTCTTTGGCTATTTTTGTTCTAGAAAGGCAGAGTTTGCTGCAACAGAGATTGTATAGCATTTAAAGACTAAAAATTTTATTAGTAGGCCCTTTATTGAAAAGAGTTTGTTGATCCTTGTATCGAGATTAATTCTAGTAACTCAATTCCAAGTCAAGCTGAATATTAAATTCTAGGTCTGGAATATTTCATTTTTTAACTTGTACCAAACTCCATTCAAAAAAGGATTTGATTGTTTGCAATACAACATATAGTAACAAAATAGCTAAAATGGAAATAACAGTAGAACCTCCATACCTGACCACCTCCTTAGGCTGACCTAATCTTCATGGCCCAGATGTGTCCCACAAATACTATCAGTACAGTAGGCCTAGTTCCTGATGTGGACCCCCTGCGTATGGTGCCGGTTTGTTATAGTCCCTTGGGTGGTCAACTTCTAGAAATTCTAGTCTATAAAATAAAGGCAAAAACTGGATATTCCTCTTAGCTAACATACGTCAGCCTTAGTTTGACCTCCAAACACCAAGAACAAGAGAAAAAAGTTTTTTTCTCAGGATGAAAGGCCCTCTATGGTTCCTCCCTCCAATTTCCCTCTTTCCTAAAGTAGTATATTGGTGCGGTTGCCACCCCCACAGTCGGTGGCCCATTAGGAACTGGGGCCACAAAGCAGGAGCGAGCGAAGCACAACGTGTATTCACCATCCTCCGCGTCCACCTTCTGGGCTGCCCCTCCCGCAGGATCAGCGGTGACGTCAGATTGTCTCAGGAGCGGGCGCCCTGCTGTAAACTGCACATGCGCAGGATCTGGGTGGTGCGCTGGGTGGGAGAATCCGACATCTGATGGGCTGAGCTGGAGCTGAAATGCTGATGCTGGCGCTGGGATTGTCTAGTTGCAGAAGAACAAGCTCAGGGCTCCCACTGATTTTCCACGATAATGAGGTGTATAATTATTTCATTATATATTACCATGTAATGATAATGATAGAAATAAAGTGCATAATAAATGTAATATGATCGAATCATCCCCACACCCTGCCCGCCATCCCTGGTAATGGAAAATTGTCTTCGAAGAAACGAGTCCCTGGTGCCAAAAAGGTTGGGGACTGCTGGTATATTTGAAACAATAAAGGAGTATTAAGTTTATGCAATGGGTCAAAGGTCAGAGCAATATTTGTATTGCAAATTGAGTGGATGTCTTATCTTGGTTCATACAGCAACTTTACAATATGAAGCAAATGTCTAATATTATAGTATGATATAGTGAAGACATTTCTAGGAAGGGTCAGGGTTAATACCATAATAAATACTATTTATTGGTATTTTATTGATAGTAAACTTGATATATTGTTTCCCAGAGAATGACATTTGAAATGATGCTGCTTCAGAGCTTTTTTCTCCTAATAAGGACACTGTAATTTACCTGAATATATTCTTGGGAAACCCTACTAAAAGATATAATTAATAGAGTGAGAGATACAGATCACTACTTAATGTTGTGGAACATATATTAAAATAGAAAAACCTATTTCCTTCTTTGTTGATAATTTAATAGATTTCTATCTTCCTATTTACATTCACTGGCACTTTAAAAAATGTCTACTCTATCAATGTATCATTGGAGATTTAGTCTAATTTTGAAGGTTTATTTATTGTGACTACTTGCAAAAAGCTGTTTCTAAAGTTTGTATGGAAAAGAAATGTCTACTGCAGATCAATTTTAACCTTTGTAATGGGAAACATATTTCATATTTTTCTTTAGTTCATTTATATTAAAAAAGTTATAAGGAAGTTGAGATTTAAATTACTAGAATTGCTTTCTTGGGATAAGGGGTGTGGATAGTAGAATCTGGGAATTAAAAATTATAAGCTTTGAAGTAAGAGAGAACCTGGGTTAGAGCCCCTGGTTTTACTCTTTACTGGTTATTATGACCTTGGGTAAAACCTCACTTTTCACATCTGCAAATTGTTTTGAGAGTGATCCAAAGTATCCCACAAATGGGATATAATATTGTTGTTAATATGGTGAAACAGTTATAGAAAGAAGAATATCATGTTTCCTATGAAGTAGTATAAGGGTCCTGCTGCTGGGTATTACTTTGGATGAAATGAACTTGATGTAATGTGTGTTCTTCAACTCAGAGTCCCACAACTTACATGTTCTCATTAAAAGGTCTGCATTGTACATCCTCCTGAAACTTGGCCACATACTCTTCTGGATTCTTCCTTTAGAAAAATCTCAGGTCGAAAACATCAGTGAGCTCCTTAATATCAGGGGCCATGTCTTTTCTCTTCATCACATATAAACTTACCTTCCATGTAGGGGCATATGATAAATATTTATTGAATGCATGAATGAATGAAGATAGAACAGGACATCAATATATTTGAGCCCCATAACGAGTGAATTTCCTTAGGAAATTAGCATTCACATTTAATTTATACAACTTTTATTTTTATATAATTTTAGAGGATCACTAATATTCTACCTATACTAAAATCTACCCCTCTAACAAAGATAATGCAGTCATAAATAGAATAGTACACAAGGCTGATATGTATACATTGAATGATTTGAGACTGCTGGGGAAAAACCCAGTGTCCTTCTTTTCAGAATTCTACTCTTGATTCCAAGGCTGTGCTCTCATATTTAGCAGTGTTCCTCAGCCTGTTTGTTGGTTTGGGGAAAGGGAAGATGAGCACAATTCCTTAGGTGCTGTGAACTTTTCATAGGGATGTATTCAGCAGAAACTCAGGCAAGCAGAGAGGACAGGGGGCACAAATCTGTTCTGCTCAGAGCTGATAACTGATTCACTGAAGGTTTAACATTCCATAGAGCAATGTAACACATAGTGATAAGGATGACTAAGGATAGTCTCCAGTAAAAAACACATAAACGTAAGCATATAACTGGCTGCTTGGAACATAGAAAACGATAAGGAGAAAAAATCCAGAACTCCCATGTATCACTGAGTTCCCATTTGCATCCTCTGTGTTAGGCTCTCAAGTTATTTTCTTAGCATAATGTGATATAGTCACGCTTATGTTCTTCAATCCCTTGCTTTGGAAAAAAAAATGAATCTTATGACCTAGGATTTTTATAACAATATCTCCAAAGAAAAAGGCAAAGACACCATCAAATTATTCTCTTTCATCTCATCCTTGTACTAGTTTTATTTCATAGACTGGTGTAAATAGAATAGAGAATTGATTTTTTTTTTTTTGCACTTTTTGGCTGGGGCTGGGTTTGAACCCACCACCTCCAGCATATGGGGCCAGCACCCTACTCCTTTGAGCCACAGGCGCCACCCGAGAATTGATATTTTTTCAAAAAGATTTTTTAACCAGCTCCCAGAGGTGAAGCTAAGTAATACGTACTTCAAAAGACTCTGATACCGAGTATATTTTATCACTGAATCAGCATTATTTATACATACTAGAAGAGGGTATATATCTACAGTTGCAGCAGGAATGAGAAAATAGATTATTCAATTGTAAAGAAAATTTCTGGGAGACCCTTCAAGTAGTTGAGCAAAATTTTTTTATGAGATGCTTTCATACAACATTTATTTTTAGTAACTGTACAGGGATAACTGGGACCAATTTATGGGTGGACATTTTTACCCATCAGAGTTGTTGAGCAACGAAACAGCCCATTTTAAGACGGAAGACGTTTAGTTGGCAGGAGCAAGTCTGGGGAGCTGCTGAAAGGATTACTATATTTTATGTAGAAGAGGAAAATGGGTTAAATGGCCAACCAAATTTTCTTCATCTGTAAGTTCTCTGATGCAGTATAAAACTCATTCACACAGATGAAAGAAAGCAAGACAAAACTGTACCTTTCTGTCATCACGAGAAATACTTTTCTTTAGTCTCTGCTTTTAGGCTGGGTCTGGCTGGGTAGAATGGCAAGCTGGGGAGGAGTGGGGAAGCATCAGTCTGGAGGAATTTGGAAGGGCCCGCTTTGGTTAGGAGTGCAGGCGTGTTTATAGCGGATGCTTCTGCTGATAATTTCAAGCTGGACGCCTAGCGGATTTCTCCTCTTCTCATTCCTCTCCCCCTCCAGCCCTGCACCAGCGCCCTGATGCTTTCCTGAGTTTAATATGCTCCATGGCCATTTAGCGGGAAGACAGGAAAGGAAAGGTCACATTTAAAAGGCACAGTGTGTTTCTCTTTGTCGGTGTGTTTCAGTACGCATTTGACATGCGTTTTTTTATGATACAAATAATAGGCTTTGGACGGTATCAGAAGTGCTTCTGTACTTTAGTTAATCAAACTGGGGAGAAAAAAAGGAAATTGAATCAAAGGAACCTGTAAGTCTACCCCATTCTATTTTATTATATTATGACACACAGTAATTGTGTGCTCAGCTTTATTGTTATTTTCCTCAGTGTTTATAGAATTACTGATATATTTATGACCAAACAGAATTCGCTCTTTAATTGGCATGCTGGAGCTCAAGGAATGTTTATTTAACCTTAACTCAGTTGAGTTGTTTATACTACAAGGACTTGAGTTCAATTTACTTTAATTTTTGAAAAAAACTTTAGTTATGAAAGTTGAGCTTAGAGTGACCTCTCCTTTCTGATGTTTTCTTTACCCTTTGCCGTGTAAAGAGAACAAAAAGCCAGTGTCTCGTTTTTACTCCAAAGAAACTAAACTGCTTCCTTAAGTGGGTTAGTTCTTCCAATTGAAAATGGCAAACAGATGTTTGCTGAAATCCCTAGCATTGCGCCCTCAAACCTAACTTCTTTCTGTTTGATCTTTTTCAGTTTCATAGAAACCAGATTGGCTGTTTGAATATTCCAAAGCTAAGAAATGTTTAATGTAACTTGGAAGACACTTCCTCTGAACTGTTTTGTTAAATATGTTTTTTTTTTTACTTTTATTTTTAAAGAAAGGCACGACATCGAAAATTTAATAAGTTATTTTAAGTCATTATTCTTTTTATACATTATTAAAACAGAAAAGAATTTTTTTTTCAGAAATTAAACATTTTTATTTGGTTTTGCCGCAGACTATACCGTGCTTTGAATGGTAGATTTAATTTGTAAAAGCAAATAATGTCTGTATTATATTTAGATTGAGGAAAGACTCCAGGAAAGATAAACAAACTCCTTCATATGGAACCTTTCAAAGGACAGTGTTTGTAGATTAACTGAAAAAGGAGCTAGGGAACTTCAAATAAAAAAGGTTTACTGTGCTGATGCATTATCAGATTTAACTGCTTGAAATGTTTTTGACATTTTCCTCAGTTTGAGAGGAGTTTACGAGCATTGAACTATATTTCCAACACTCCCTTTTAGCTTTTGTTCCACTTTTACTTTCTATTCTCAGTGTAAATATTATTGAAGCCTCCCAAATTATTCCCTTTTTGGACTTGACTTTCCCCAAGTTATATTAATATTTCACTCAATGATTTTTCATCTTCTTTTTTTAAGCTGAAATAACTTCTTCCTAACAGTTTCTCATCATGGATGTTCAAAGTACAATTTGGGAAACCAAAATTTAAGGAAAAATGAATATTTCTTTCTCTTCCCCAATCTCTCTCCAGTTAACATTCTACAGACTTTTGCCTCTACCTATCTCCTAAAATTCTCTCTTCAAACTTTACCAAGAGATTCCCTTTTGTTGACAAATCCCGTCATGATATTTATAGTTGCATTATTTTTGGTACAAGGGTATAAGAGTAGGTTTGAGTGTGAGTAGAACATCAATGTTTCTCAAAAGCCATATACATTTGTTAAATTCCTGAGTTAAGTAAGCATTGATGTGACTTCACTGAGGTCGTTTCTCAGTTCCTTTCATCTTACTCTGGCAGAGTTTCCCAAATGTGATGCAATGCACAAACCACAGGGGCTGAAGGTCGGCAGTTTTCTTCCAAACCCTCTGTTTTTTAAATTTCAGTAGCGCTGCCACACTTCTGACTCCTCCTTCTTTGTGTCTTTCCTCAAAATATGGGCATTGGCCAAGATATTCATCCCTAGTTATCATTTCCTCCTCTCTTGATATTCCACCCAAATTGTTTCTATTCTGCATACTCAGTAATCCCCTTGGGGGATATTTCCCCTAAAGAATGTTGAATCCTAACCTGGCTCCCATGGGCACAAGTTCAAGAGTCAAGACTCTCCAGGTACCTGGTAGATGCTTTGATTTGTGAGTGCCACTGCCTGGACATATAGGAAACAGACGAGGTTCTGCCGGCCCCACAGCATCTATTGTTCTTGCCTGGCGTGCTTCTGCCCCTTCTGGTTCTATATTCTGTCCCTCTCTTGGGCTCTAACACTCATTTGTCACATCCTGTCTATCTATTACCAAGCCCTCTAAGCTGTGCCTCTGCCCTGTCAGGGCTTCACCTCCTCACACTTGCTTTGATCCTCCCTTGTACTGTTACAGTACCTGTTCCAGACATCCCTATTATTAATATTTCCTACTAGGCGGAACACATACGTCTTAGCCAGTCATTCAGTGTTTCCTATGACCTGATGTCAGACACCTTCTCATGCTTGCAATAGCCACCCTCTCAGGCCTGCCCCTGTAATCCAATTGCTTAAGGAACTTAAAAATTTAAAAAGCCAAGATCCAGGCCACACTCTAGAAAATTAACACAAAGTTTGGTGGTAGGGAGATGGCCAGGGACATCATTAATTTTTACAGGAGCCTTCCAAAGGATGTTAAAGTATGGCCTGGGAAGAGAACTCCTGTGATTGGCCTACTCACTTTGCCTGATCACATTCCAAAACTTTCTACCTTATATTGCTATGGCAGGTTTTTATTTCCTACAATTCTCTCCTCCTTGCTGTCATTTCTTAAATGAATATCTGGATTCCCCCATCAATTCCTCTGAAACTAGAAATAGTGAGAAAATTATCTAAGACCTCATTACACAACATTCTCGCTTCTCTGATGCCCAGGGTATGCTTTATGTCATTTAAAAATTATTTTCCTGTGTTCATCTATTCTTTTCTATTACAAACTTATTAAAGCAGGGAGTATTTTATTCACCTATTTACATGCTGTCCTGCATTAGGTAGTATTTTGCATATACCTAATAGATACACAATTAAATGCAAAAGCAATTAAAAAAATAAACTTACAAATGCACTAAAACAATAGAATCTTTCCTTCAGATATTTAAGTGCCATTTTCTTCTTTGAGGTTTTGGGAAAAAGTAGTGATTGTGATGGGAAAAGTTGCTTGGTAGAGCAAAACCAAACGTGCTTCGGGCTATTTCTGCACAGCCAACTGAGGCAGAGAACTCACTGCCCCTGCCCCCAGGGATGGCTCTCTGCAATCTTGTCTCAGATTTTCTCAAGCCAATACTTTCAAAGAATTCAGAGTTAATATTAATAATAGTAATTATTATTATAATAACTAATTTTAGCTCTTTCTCTCAGGAACAACATGAAGCCATATGTGAATTCACCATTTGTGCAACAAAATGTTCCATTTAGAGTGGGGAACTCTTGGAATTTTAAAAATCTTCTTGAGCATTCCACCTCCTTATCAGAGTGCCTGAACAAGTGACTAAGGGATGTGGGGAGCGGAGGCCACTCGCAGAGGGGATCCCTGGCTAGCTCTGTAGTTAGTAATTATCAGAAAATAAAGGGAATCCCTGCCTGAATCTTTGCTAAAAAATATAGTTTGGGCAAAACTCCACCATAGTATCTATTGATTTGTAGGATGCTGATTTTCTCAAGTGGCAAGCATTGAGATTGTTTGGAAGTCACAGACTGCTGGGTCCCGCGCACAGCAGATCTGATCTGATTCAATGAGAATGGGGTGGCGTTAAGCATGCATGTGAAGCCCCGTGGGAACGATGTGCAGGCACCTGGCACACTTCCTGGTGAAGGACACTGTTACAGCTTGGACTTCACAAATGCACACAATGGAACCTAATTGTGCATACCCTCATATTAATCTGAAATTTTAAAATGAATGGGCAGGTTAAGAATTTTTATTTCTAACACATCTCTAGGTAATGGGAATTTGCTAGTCTGGGACATGTGCTGAGGATCACTGTGCTAGTTGCGTTGTTATTATTGGTTTCAGCATAGAATTTCTTAAAAGGGCACAAGAACTTTACCTGGTTACTATTTTAAGTAGTTAATGGCCCCAAAATTCCTTCTTTGCCTTCCCAAAACCACGAATCAGCCTTCCACCAGGATGAGAAAGCCTTATTATTTAATTTACACGGATGCTAAACCCAGGAATTATGGATTGACCAGCACAGTATCAGTATGTATGAGCTTAATTCTTTGCAGTGAAAGCCAATGATCTTATTTTTAAATGATAGCAACAAGCAGCTGAGTTTAAACCGTTTTAGGACACATCAGACTTGCTGGGAGACAGTCGGATCAAGGCAAAAATACAGACACATGATTTATTGCAAGTGATACTTATGGGCCCCCAAAGAGAAGCAAGTTGATACAGTGGAAACGAACATTAGCTTGGGTCATATTACCATGTGAAACCATGATTAAGTTATTTAATTTCTCCAAATGCCTTTCATTTACATAAAATGATGATTTTTGTATTAGATGACCTTTAAGTTCTATTTCAATTAGAAAGTACAAAAATATAATAATAAATGAGAGATATTACCTGTAACCCCACCAATAGTGACAGTTAATTTTGGACATATTTCTTTACAAGTGTTTTCTCCATTAACTTTCTAGCTTGATTTTTCAGCTTGCTATTATATCAGAAAAACATGCCATAAAAACTTTGTAAACATTATTTCAGTGGCTACATGAGCTTATATGTATTTACGTAATGTTTACTTAATTTACATACTCTTTCCAACATCATTAGATACTTACATTTCCAATGTTTTGCTTTGGTGAATAATTCACTGGCAACATTTTTGCGTATAAATCTTTGTCCACCTTCCTAATTATCTATCTGAAAGGGTCAAAGCAGTTTTCATCAGCCACACAAGGAATTTCTCACTAAACCTCATGAATCTCTCATTCTAATAAGCGAGGCTGTTTGAAGATTGAGAACTTTATCTGTTGTTCTATGAAAATATAGCATTGTATAGAAACACTTGTAAAGAAATATGTCCAAAATTAACTGTCACTATTGGTGGGGTTACAGGTAATATCTCTTATTTATTATTATATTTTTGTACTTTCTAATCCAAAATCCAAATTCATAGCTGTAGCCTAAAACAGATTGAGGTTCTTCTGGAAAATTGGTACTTCAATCATCATAGAAATAAATGCTGGGGATGTCACAATAGCAGACCTATTCCATGGTCGTCTGAAGGCCCATCAACATGGCCAACGTATTAGGAATAATGAATGTTTACACGTTCATTGGTTTGTTTGCTCAAAGACTTCTATTCATTATTTGTCTGCCTTCAGGAGTAATAGTGTATTACGCCTATCAACAAGAGTTTATTTTATGTGGTGCCTGAAATCTCTAATGGATAACCCTACACACTATGAGTATAGCATGATGAGACTGATTTTGTTTCTTGTTTTATGGAAAGAAATCTTACTACCTAATCACTCTTCAAAACACTCTGAATTTTAAAGTGATTGAGGTCTGGTTTAATTTTCTATAATTTTTTTTTCTATATACATTTTGTTGACATTTTATGGGACTTTGAAATGTTTGCTTTCCCACCAAGAATAATATTCCTTTACCTGGATGCATAATCTAACTGCATTTTTATATTTTATTTTATTTTATTTATTGAATCATAGCTGTGTACATTAGTTCAATCATGGGGTACAGTGTGTGGGCCTCACATACAATCTGAAATATTTTCATCTGCCTGTTCGACATAAGGTTCATGAGATTTTCTCGTTTATTATGTGAAAACATTTGTGTTCTGCATTTAGTAGGTATCTCCTGACCCTTCAAAGATGTACCTCAAGTGTGATCCCACCCTTTATCCTCTCCCCTCACACCCTCTCCCTCCCCTTCCCCGTCTCCCCTTTCCCCGTCTTCTTGTGCAATATTTGGGTTGTAGCCTTCACAGGCAAGATATAAATTTGCTTCATATTAGGGTTGTATACATTGGATACTTTTTCTTCCATTCTTGAGATACTTTGCCAAGGAGAATGTGTTCCAGCTCCATCCATGTAAATTTAAAGGAGGAAAAGTCACCATCTTTCTTTAAGGCTGCATAATAATCCATGGTATATATGTACCACAGTTTATTAATCCATTTGTGTATTGATGGGCACTTGGGCTTCTTCCATGACTTAGCAATTATGAATTGGGCTGCAATAAACAATCTGGTACAGGTATCTTTGTGGTAATGTGATTTTTGGTCTTCTGGGTATATACCAAGTAAAGGAATTATAGGGCAAAGGGCAAGTCTATTTTTAGATCTCTGAATGTTCTCCAAACATCTTTCCAAAAGGGATGTATTAGTTTGCGTTCCCACCAGCAATGTAGAAGTATTCCCTTTTCTCCACATCCACGCTAACATCTCTGGTTTTGGGATTTCATCATGTGGGCTAATTTTACTGGTGTTAGATGATATCTCAAGGTAGTTTTGATTTGCATTTCTCTGATGATTAATGATATTGAGCATTTTTTCACGTGTCTGTAGGCCATGCGCCTGTCTTCTTTAGAGAAGTTTCTCTTCAGATCTTTTGCCCATCCTGAGATGGGATTGCTTGTTCTTTTCTTGCTGATACATTGGAGTTCTCTGTGTATTCTGGTTATTAAACCTTTGTCGGAGGCATAACTTGCAAATATTCTCTCCCATTCTGAGGGCTGTCTGCTTGCTATACTTACTGTGTTCTTGGCTGTGCAGAAGCTTTTTAGTTTCATCGGATCCCAGTAGGGTATTTTTTGATACTGCTTCCCTAGCCTTGGGGGTCCTCCTCATAAAGAATTTGGCCAGGCTAATTCTTTCAAGAGTGTTCCCTGTACTTTCTTCTAGTATTTTTATAGTCGCATGTCTTAAGTTTAAATCTTTAATCCAGTGTGAGTCTATCTTCATTAATGGTGAAAGGTGTGGATTCAATTTCAGTCTTCTATAGGTCACCAGCCAGGTTTCCCAGCACCATTTGTTCAATAGGGAGTCTTTTCCCCACTGAATGTTTTTAATTGGCTTGTCGAAGATCAAATAGCGGTAAGTAGTTGGGTTCATCTCTTGGTTCTCTATTCTGTTCCAAACATCTACCTCTCTGTTTTTGTGCCAGTACCATGCTGTTTTGATCACTATTGACTTATAGTACAGTCTCAAGCCTGGTAGCATGATTCCTCCTGCTTTGTTTTTATTTCTAAGTAATGTCTTGGATAGTAAAGGTTTTTTTTGATTCCATATAAAATGAAGTATTATTTTTTCAAGGTCTTTAAAATATGACAATGGAGCTTTAATAGGAATTGTGTTAAAATTGTATATTGCTTTGGGGAGTATGGACATTTTAACAATATTGATTCTTCCCAACCATGAG
>CAUYON010023955.1:0-10214 GCA_963573935.1 Arctocebus calabarensis | reverse complement strand
GGGAACACTCTTGAAAGTATCGGCCTGGGCGAATACTTCATGAGAAGGACCCCCAAAGCAATGGAAGCAATATCAAAAATACACTACTGGGATCTGATGAAGCTAAGAAGCTTCTGCACCGCCAAGAACATAGTAAAATATCACTAGCAGACAGCCCTCAGAATGGGAAAAAAATATTTGCAGGTTATGCATACAAATTATTTTAAAAATTCACAAAGGTAAGAGCATATCCTCATACTCACTGGCCTAGAATGAAATGAAGTAGTTTTTATTTATTTATGTGTCTGCTGTAAACTCCCACTGAATTTGGAGTTCTACAGATGGATCACATGCTAGATCTTATCCCTTAATTTTCAAGATTTAAAATCGATGAAATACACCTACTTGCTCCAGTTCCCCATGTGTATATCGAGGTGGGAGCTGAGTAAGTGAAAACAGTAGTTTGGAAATGCTAGCCTGATGTTGGGCTCATAAACAGACTTCTTGTTACTGTCCAGGGATGCATCGTGGGCACTCTTAGCTAAGAGCTGCTTGGAGACAAGTGGCAATTGATTCTGAGTGCCAAGCCTGCTCCAGCCAAAAGGAAAACCAGTGATTGTAAAAAATTGACCAGTTTCTCAGTTGTTGTTCAGGGACAGGAACAGCTTCCCTTCAAAAGGTGACTTGATTTCCTAGCACATTGTTGATTAACCCACTCACGACCTGCCGAGATACCAGCTGTTGAGAAGAATCTGGTGCTTTGTATTGGGACCTGTGTTGTGAGCTAAGCTGAGATCATTTGCAGTCCTGAAAGAGAATTAAAAAAAAAAATTGTCTTGTTCGTAAACAGAGTGGTCATAAAGTTTGTATGCTATTTTACATAGACAACTATTTTAAATTGCACAAAAACTTTCCGGCCACATATATATCCCTGTGGGAGCGAGATGTTTGATATAATGTTGATTTCTATGTTCTCTGTAACTAGGAAAGTGCTGAAACATAGCAGTTTCTTAGTAAACATTTTAAAACGAATACATGGATGTAAAAGTGGCAAAAAACAAAAATGACTTGTAGACTATATCACAAACTGAAGAATCAAATCAGGAATCAAACAAGTTTCATTTTAGCTTCTGCTCTGATGCTGAGTGGGCCACTTTCCCTTTGTGGACCAGTTTTACCATCTGTAAAGTGGAAGGACTGTATGGAAGTGTTCTTTTAATTCTCATGTTCTAAAGAAAGCCAGTTAGATTATGCACAGCTCTCCCCAAGACTGAGTTACAACTCAGAGTGTCCCAAAGTAGGCAAATTTGTCTCAGGCAAAAAAAAAAAAAAAAAATGATACCACTGAAATTCCTGAACACATGTTACTGAGATCTACAGTCCAGCGTTTCTTGGCTGAAAGATGAGATGGACTACTTATTAGCATGTGCGAATAGTGCCTGCATTCTGCTCGGAATGGGAGAGGGGATCCTTACCGCTGGGTGTTTAAGTAGAGTTTCTTGTCTGGACATACAGTTTCTTGGGGTTTGTTTTACAAAGTGTCATGCAATTGAGCTCCCACGTCACCAGCCTAACCTCTGCTGTCTATTATACTTGGTTGCAAGCCAAGCTCTTCTTCCCATGAACCCCCAAAGTGCTACCTACTGGCTAATGAGTACCATTCTGGCTACTGAGTGTTTCCTTAGAGTATTCATCTGTCCTTCCTTCCCATTTTCCTTCTTTCTCTCTCCCCTTGCAATCCAAAGAGGGATACCGTTGTGTCAGAGATTATGCAGGAAGTTAGCTGCTGAGGAAGATCAGGAATGTTGAACTCATGTCTCTCAGGCTTCCAACGTATGTGCCTCTGTCACCAACACCTTTGCCCACTCCCCTCCAAATTCAGGTTCTGTTTACAGTTTCCATGACTGCTCAGCCACTCCCTCTTCTGCAACCTCCCCACTGCCAAGTTGATCTCAGGGGTCTCTCTTGAGCACTGTAATTTTCTTGCCTTTTCTCCCCCACATTCGGGAATTTTCTCTCCCTTGTATACTGATCTTGAGATTCATTGAAGCCAAAGATCATTGAGGACTAGGTTCAATTTCAAATAACAGCGAAGGGACTGCTGCCAGGTGACACAAAAGGTATTTCATTTTTTTCACTCTCAGGAAGTAGGCGGTTGCCGACACTTTTTCTGTTTAATGGTTTGTGACGTCAGGACTCTAGTTCCTTCTGTTTTTATTGTTTCAGTGAGTTGGTTTTCGTTCTTCCTCTTGTGGCCTAGGGGTGCCAAGAGGACAGCAGTAGCTATACGCCCGATAATACACAGGAGGCCACAGGAGGAGCCCTACCAGTTTCTCTCTAGCTCTCTTGTTCTTTTATTTTTCCTAAGAGAGCAAAAGTTTTCCCAGAACTGTCTGCAGCAAATTTCTGTCTGTCTCGTGGGCCACATGGTCATTTCTACTTGAAAAGAGGCTGAGAGATTGGGACACAGCATTGACCCCTATGGCTATGAACAGTGGTCAGCTGTTGCTTTGGAACACAATGTCACCACCCTGAGCAGGAGTGGGCAGAATGGGTGGGGAATGGAGAGTTAAACCAGCTTACGCGAGATGACCTTGACATTTCAAACTTGAGTCCTCTCTTCCCGCCATTCAGCATCCTTCTTTCCAGACATGCAACATACCATGTGAGACTCAAGTTCTTCCATACAAACTTTGATGATTCCCCTAAGGAGACACACGGCATCCCTTGTATACCATGCACCTTCTTCTCTTCTTAATTCAGGAAGTGTTTGAGCACTATCTTCCCATTTTTGTTTTTGTGAGACACAGCGTCACTCTTTTGACCCAGGGTAGAATGTCATGGGTGGTCCTGCTGCCCAATTAATATCTGGGACCCTAAAATTCTTTCCCATTCCTCAGTTGCTTCAAATTCTCCGAAAGCCGCTGACCGTGGCCATTCTTCGGCAGCTCTCAGGTGCCATGGAGGGGTTGTCTGCTGCCCTGGGCTCTGCCATTCTAACATCTGTGGTGACACTTCACATGGAAGTGTGAATTAAGTTGGCAATTGCAACTCCACTTGGCACTATCGAACTCCAATTAATTTTCACATGTCAGAGGAGAATGTAGTGTGTTGACTAACTGAACTTACTGAAAACTAAGTTAACTGATACTGAAACATCAGATGAGTGTGTGTGTACCATTCAATTCCTTCATTATAGACCAGCGCTTTTCAACCCGGATGTTATGGAACACTAGTGTGGCATACGAGTATCTTAGGTATGCCGCAAACAATTTTAAAGACCGTTAATTAATTTTTTCAAAAGAAATTCAAAGCACAGTAAGTCTTTTCTTTGTTTTCTCTCTCTTTTTTTTTTTTTTGGTCTGATCAACATAATTTAGTTATGCCACAGAAGTTTAACTGTAGGTTTAAGTGTGTTGTGAAATAAAGGTTGAACACACTGTTATAGACACATGTGGCCAACATTATTTTCTCGTAGTTACACCGTAGGGCTGAACTCAATGCCTTCGTTGAAGTCATCTGCGTACAGTACATGATATCAGTGAATTTTGAAATTTGCTATATTGTCTTAAGGATCCCAGGTGAATGAACTGGTTATGTTTTCCAATAAACAGGCTCATCTCCATCCCCATGTTAATAGCCCGTCTCCCTCTTCTGCCGAGTGGTTTGATGTCTCTTGCCTGAGGACAGTGCTCTGCAAGAGGGGGCGAGCATCTTGGTTCAAGAGTCACAATGTTCCCCACACCAGGCCTGCCTCTGCACTCCATCCCCAGCAGAACGCCCCTCCACTAATCGTGGTGCCTAATGGAGTCTGCTCTAATTTGCTTAATCACTCAGCTGTAATTGAATCCTGACCGGAAGTTGAGTTTCCATCCAGAATTATCCCCCTTCTCTGGCTGAGAAGGCAGTGACAGAGCCATTTCTTCTTCCAGGCAGTCCCAGGCCAGTTTTCAGATGGTTTCACCCCTCTGTCCTCCACTGTCATACAGAATGGAGGTGTCATGGCACTGAGGCTGTGTTACCACTGCCCAGGGACACTTCTGTTCCCCTCTTGTCACTGTAAGCTTCAGGACACAGCATGATGATACATTACTTCTTTCCTTTTCCCTGTGTCACCCTCCTAATTACCTCCTTAAAAAGCTTGGGGACTGTTAAGGTACAAATCCTACCTGAGCTGGCTACAATCTATTGACACTAAAAGGAGTAAATCTCAAAATCCACCCACCTGCAGCTACTTCACCCACAGCAGGGTGGTCCTCCAGCCCACAGCATCAGCATCACCTGGAACCTGTTAGAAAGGCCGATTCCCAGGTCTACCCAAACCTGTTGAATCAGACTCTCTAGGAGCGCGGACCAAAAATGTGTGTTTAACGAGCTCTGCCTGTAAGTGTGAATTTTTCTTTCTTTTTTTTTTTTTATTGTCGACTTGAAGAATTATTTGTATGTTCTGAATACACTGTTTTTTCAAATAATGATTTTTTACCCGAGCCTCTTGCTTGTGTTTTCATTTTCCTAATGCTGCCTTTAAAACAGAAGTTTAACATTTTAAAAACATCCAATTTTTCAATCTTTCCTGTCTAAACTGTGCTTTTGATGTGATATCCAAAAACTCCTTGCCCACCTGGAGATGATATAGATTTCCCCTTTGTTTTCTTCTAAAGGTTTTTAGTTATGTAATGTATGCTTGGGTCTATCATTCATTTAGAGTTTTGTGTGTAAGGTAGAAGCCAGATTTATTTTTGCGTATGTATATATAATTGTTTCAGCCCTTTTTGTTAAGAATTACTGCCTGTTTTCCTTTAATTGCCTCAGAACCTTTGCTAACAATCAATTAATTATATTTGTGTTGGGCTATTTCTGGGCTTTTATTTTATTCTGTTGACCTGAGTACTTTTTGCCAATACTATATTGTCTTGATGCCCATAGCTAGAATTTGAGTAGCATGAGTCTCTAATATTTTTTTCCAGAATTCTTTTGATTATTCTATATCCTTCACCTTTCTACATAAATGTATAACTATTGAAATCTATCACAAAAATAACCTCAAAAAGCTTGCTGAGATTGTAATTTAGATTGCATTGAAACTATAGGTAAAATTGGGGAGATTTTATTTCAATTTAAAAAAATTTCTTTCTTTCTTTTTTTTTTTTTTTTTGAGACAGAGTCTCACTTATATCTCCCTCAACAGAGGGCTGTGGCTTCATAGCTCACAGCAACCTCAAACTCTTGGGCTTAAGTGATTCTCTAGCCTCAGCCTCCCAAGTAGCTGGGACCACAGGTGCCCGCCATAATGTGTGACTATTTTTTGTTGCCGCTGTCATTGTTTAGCAGGCCCAGGCTGGGTTCGAACCGACCACCCTCAGTGTATGTGGCTGGCGCCCTACCCACTGAGCTACAGGCTCTGCCTAAAAACATTTCTTACACTCATGTTTCATAGGTTTCAGAACCCAATCCTGTGCACATTTTGTTACAAAACACTTGTTTTTTAGTTATATCATTAATGGCATTATTTTTAATTTAAAATTTTAATAGTTATTTGAAGAATTTTCATTCTCTTTTCCACAGAGGTTATACACGTTTGCAGTCCCAACAGTGTATAAGCGTTCCTTTCTCTCGGCGTCTATTGTTTTTGGACTTTCTTGCTTTTAAAATTTCAGATTAATATGAGGATGGACATGATAAGGGTACAATGTTTGCATGTGTCAGTAAAGTCCCTGTTGTGGTTGTGTCCCTCACCCAGGGGGTGTGACCTACATCCTTACCTTGAGCCTGTCAGGTGCGTGCAGACCGCTCCTCGTCCCCCTCTCCTCCTCCCCCTGCCTCCTTTTCTCTTCTCTTCTTTCCTCCCCACCCCTCCCTACTTGAATCGAGGTGTTCCTTGTGTGGGCATGTATTCGTTTGTCTGCTGGCTTCATATTAGTACTGAGTACTTTGAATACATTTCCATTCTTTTGATACTTTAATAAGAAGAATGTTTTTCAAGTCCATCCCCCATGTGTGGGGACTTTTTTGATAAATGCCATTCTAACTGGGGTAAGGTGATATCTCATTGTAGTTTTAATGTGCGTTTTACTTGAGCATTTTTTTCATTGGTTTACTGGTCATTTGTTTTCTTTAAAGAAGTTTCTGTTCACATCTTGCCTACTTTTTAAAATGGCTGTGTTTTTTTCTTGCTTATTTGATAAATCTATCCTTCCTTCCTCCCTCCCTCCCTTCCTTCCTTTTTTCCTCCCTTTTTTCCTTCCTTCTTTCCTTCCTTCCTTCCTTCCTTCCTTCCTTCCTTCCTTCCTTCCTTCCTTCCTTCCTTCCTTCCTCCCTTCCTTCTTCCCTTCCTTCTTTCCTCCCTTCCTTCCTCCCTCCCTCCCTCCCTCTCTTCCTTCCTTCTTTCCTTCTTTCCTTCTTTCTTCCTCCTTAATTTCTTTCCTCACTCAGTCACCCTGGGCTTGACCACCCTGGTGTCATAGCTCACAGCAACCTCAAACTCTTAGGCTCAAGCAATCCTCTTATCTCATCCTCCTGAGTAGCTGGAACTACAGCTGCCTGCCACACACCTGGCTAGTTTTTCTATCTGTAGAGACATGGTCTCCCTTGGCTCAGGCTGGTCTCCTATTCCTGAGCTCAAGCCATCTACCAGCCTCAACTTCCCAGAGTGGTAGGATTACAGGCACAAACCTGACTGATATGCTAAGTTCTTCGTAAATTCTGGTTACTAGCCATGTATTGGATGTTTGACTTGGAAATATTTTCCCCCATTCTGTAGGTTGCCCATTTGCTCTGTTGATTGTTTCCTTAGCTGTGCAGAAGATTTTTACTTTAATAGACCCTCACTTATTTTTGTTGTTGTCTAAATTGCCATTAAGGTCTTTTCATAAATCCTTTGCCTAGGCCAATATTTAGAAGAGTTTACCTATATCTCTTCTGGAATTATTATGTTTTTATTCCTTAGATATAAGTCTTTTATGCATATTGAATTAAATTTGTGGGTGGTGAGAGGTAGGGGTCGGTCTCATTCTTCTTCGTGTGGCTATCCAATTTTGCAAGCACCATTTTATTGAATAAGGCTTCTTTTCCCTAGTAGTCCTACCATTCAATTCAGCAATCTTACTATTGGGCAGTTGCCCAAAGAAAAAGACCTTTCGTCAAAGACACCTGAACTCGAATGTTTATTACAAGCAAAATTCACAATTGCAAAGATGCGGAATCAACCCACCTGCCCATCAGTTCATGAATGGATTAATAAAATGTGGTATCTGTAAACCATGAAGTCTTACTCAGCCGCAGTGAAGTGATTCAAGAGTGGAAAAAAACAAACATCGCTTGTACTTACTATTAATTTGGAACTGAGTGCATACGCTCAGAGGAAAGTAAAACTCAGTGAAAATCAACCAGCAAGAAAAGGAGAACAAAACCTACCAAATGCGTACTGTGAACACTAGTTGGGTGTTCACGGGGACTGTGAACACGGAGGCAGAAGATACCTTAAGCTGGGACTTAAGCTTTACAAAAGTTATCTATGTAACTTAAACATTTCTGCCCCCTTTAATATTTTGTAAATTCCAGTCGTTTCATGCTGATATATGATTAGCTTTTTTTTTTTTGTATTGACAGAGTCTCACTTTATCGCCCTGGGTAGAGTGCCGTGGCGTCACACTGCTCACAGCAACCTCCAGCTCTTGGGCTTAAGCGATTCTCTTGCCTCAGCATCCCGAGTAGCTGGGACTGCAGGCGCCCGCCACAATGCCCAACTATTTTTCTGTTTTGTAGTTCAGCCGAACTGCCACCTTTGGTATATGGAGCCAGTGCCCTGCTTAAAAGTAATTTTTTTAAAACGTCATTTTTTCCAGGGGGTGCCTGTTGCTCAGTGAGTAGGGCGCTGGCCCCATATACTGAGGGTGGTGGGTTCGAACCTGGCCCTGGCCAAACTGCCACCAAAAAAATAGTGGGGTGATGTGGCAGGTGCCTATAGTCCCAGCTACTTGGGAGGCTGAGGCAAGAGAATCGCATAAGCCCGAGAGTTGGAGGTTGCTGTGAGCTGTGACGGCATTGCACTCTACCCAGGGCGACAGCTTGAGGTTCTGTCTTAAAAAAATAAAAAGGCTCGGCTCAGCACCTGTGACTCAATGGGCTAAGACGCCAGACACATACACCTGAGCTGGCAGGTTCAAATCCGGCCCGGGCCTGCCAAACAACAATGACAGCTGCAACCAAAAAATGGCTGGGCGTTGTGGTGGGCGCCTGTGGTCCCAGCTGCTTGGGAGGCGGAGGCAGGAGACTGGCTCAAAAAAATAAATAAATAGGACAACAAAGTGAGACTGTCTGTAAAAAAAATAAATAAATAAATGTCATTTTTAAGTCTACTGTCTAATGACATATTTTTCTTTGTTTTGCTGATTTAATAAATAAGGCCCCATTTTGACATGAAATATAATAGTTGTTTAATAAAGCCTAGTCTTCACTAGTTTATTAGTTGTTCAAGAAAGCTGGAAAGCATTCTCTCACAGGGGTCAACGACCCCCAGGAAAACAGCCTTAGTTCGATAGCACTGACAACATTACCTTTGAGGCCCAAATGGACTGTCTGCATTCCAGGTGGAAGGTTGCAGATTGTAGCAACCAGTGTCTCCATCTGTGTTTTGCATATATGCGTATGTTTCACAAGTCCACACACATTCCCTTTGGCTACACCTTGTGTAATTCCTTGCGCACTTGTGTTTGTTTGTGCTTCCAACTGATCTATATTGGGATCCCAGTCAGTGGCCTACGGCAGGAAAGGAGTGAAGCCAGCCAGAAGGTCAGGTCAATTACTCAGTTCAAGACAACTGCTGCTGGGCAGAAGGAAGGGCCAGGGTGGCCAAGTCTTCCCGATCTTTCAGGGGAGTACAGGAAATGTGGGGTTTTGATAGGTCTCCAAAGTCTGAAATGTTAACTAATAACGTTGTTTTTAATGTGGCTGAAACAGCTCATATTCTACAGAGGAGGAAAACGAGGTATATGAGAGGCAGCTGTCCCAAGAAGCCACACAAGCGAGGGCGACAGAGCCCAATGTTTCAAGAAAGGTTCTCTTGGGGATGTGAAATACAGCTCCTGAGATGCTTAGAAGCTCAGAGGATGGTGACTAAGACCTTGACGCCCCGCCCTCCATCCCAGCTGAGCAAGCCTCGCAGGCCTCTGTGCATTCACCGAGCCCTCTATTCCCTGAGTGCCACGGGTTCCTCTGCCTCTGGACTTTGTCCTCTGTTCCTTGGTTGATCTCCAAAGCCATTACCTGCCACCGGCCTCCCAATGCCTGCTGCATCCTGACTCCTGCTCCGTGCTCCCAGAAGGGCCGGCACAGACCCTCTTTTGTGGCCTTAAGGCACCCAGAAACAGGTCCCATTTACACCCAGGGCGGAGTGACAGTCCCAGAAAACACACAGCCCACCCCCACCATCGCAGAGTCCAGCCCAGGGTCTGTCCAGGGCAGGAGTCCTACCCAATACGCAGGGACTGGCAGCTAGGGGCCTACTACAGTTATATGTAAAGACGTTTAGCTCTCCAAATAATACTAGCGGTTACTTGTACTACATTAAGTTTGTGCCAGGCACTCTAATGGTTGCCTTACACACATTAACACTTCCAATCGTCAACAAGCTAAGTCCCTGACATTGTAAATAAGTTCCTGGAAAGTGCAACTTCAAGTCAAAGGCACATAAAGAAACCAATTTTACCATAGGCTAATTTGTGGGCCTTTCAAAAGCCAGGGTAAAGCCTGCAAGAGGGCCACCTCTGTACTCCTCACTGGGAAGAAAGGACCCTGAAGGTGCCCAGTCTGGGGACTGTCTACCTGACTAGCCCTGTGTGGGAAAATCAGCAGTGCAGGTGGCTGAGACCCTCAACTAGTAGCTTAGGGTAGAGAAGCTGAGATGTCTGTCTGAGGCGATGAGACTGCTCTCCCCCCCACTCTCATGCTTGCACTGTTATCTGGCCTCTTCAGATGTTCCATCACCCTATGTCCCTGCTTACCCTTTACCCAATCTTCCTGGGGGCTGTCATCTCCCCTCTCTTTCTTTCTTTCTTTTTTTTTTTGAGACACAGCCTCAAGCTGTCAGTCACCCTGGATAGAGTACTGTGGCATCATAGCTCACAGCAACCTCCAATTCCTGGGCTCAAGCGAGTCTCCTGCCTCTGCCTCCCAAGTAGCTGGGACTACAGGTGCCCGCCACAACGCCTGGCCATTTTTTGGTTGCAGCCGTCATT
>CAUYON010023952.1:0-62155 GCA_963573935.1 Arctocebus calabarensis | reverse complement strand
AGCCTATCGCTCAACAGTTCAAGGTTGTAGTGAGCTGTGATCACACAGCTTCACCTGGTGATAGAGCAAGGCCCTATCTCTGACAAAAAAAAAGAAAAAAAGGAAAATATATTATCAATACAGATTCTTGCATACTACATTTACATAGCAAAATTATATTTAAAAATAAGTATTTCAGTAATGTTCTAGAATTAATTTCATATTTATACCTGTCAATTAAGTCCAGTAAATAGGAAATCAGGCCAAAAACAATTTCATCAAATCAATCAATTTGCCTTAATGTATATTTGAAAATTTTGTGTTTACTCAAAACTGAAAATAAATGTTTTCAATATCATATGAACCAAATAAACATTGCTGTTTACCTTCACTCTCCCCAAAATATGTTGGTGCCTAAGTAAAAACACAGTCTATTTAATAGCAGAAATAGTGTTGAATACTTTGCTTGGTGCTAATTAGTACAAATGAAGGAATTTTAAAAATCTGATTAGAGGCTAATCTCTAATCTCTGGGTTTGTGTTGCAATACTTTGAAATTCAATGACCAAATGAAATTTTGGGAGAAGGCAGACTTTGAGAACCACTTTAGAATACTTGTACTAATTTGGTTTTTAGGGATTCAAAGAATAGGGGGACAGATCTCACAAGCTGAATCCTTAAAAAGAACAGCACAGACTCAGCTAGTAAAAAGAACACAGATTCGTTAGAAGATTAATCCTTACAGTATCTTGTTAGATAACAATGTTAACAGGGTAAAAGCTCATCACTTAAATATCAAATAGCAGTTACAGCTTGTGGTGGGTTTGGCCTGGGTTCGAGGTATTTTTTCATTTTCTCAAATTTTCTCTTTTTTTTTTTTTTTTTTTTAAATGTAACCTAAAGGGGGAGCATCCGGTGAGGTGTCAGGATGAACAGGTGTCTGTGAAATTCACCCACAACCTAGGCTGGCTGGGAAGGTTCCACTCAGATGTGTGAGGTTGAGCTGTTTGGGAGGAGTCTCAGAGTCAAGCCTGAGGTGCTCTGATTGCACCTTAGAGCAGAGCTCTAGAGAAGAAAGCGCTTCTTCAAGTGGGAGTGACCCAGAAGACCCGAGACATTTGCAGAAGTTCAAGTCACACCTCAGGGAGTTTTCCACATCAGTTGCATTCACCATCCATAAAAACATAGTTGAGAAGAGGATGCCCTATTTGGAAAAACATTTGCTCCAATGAGTCCAGTCATAAGGAAACCCTATATAACAGGAGACCAAAACGTGCTGATTTTGTGTGTTAAGGATTAGACCGTGGGGTGCACAGATATTGGATTAAATGTTATTTCTGTGTGTGTCTGACAGGATGTTCACAAAGTGATTAACATTTGAACCATTAACTGAGTGAGGCAGACGGCCCCCCTCAAAGTATTCAGACCTCATCCAATCTGCAGAAGGTCTGAATACAGTTCAAGTCTGAGTCAGGGAGAATTCTTTCTGTCTGTCTTTAAGCTGGGACTTCAAGCTTGAACTCACCCTGAAACTTACGCAATCAGCTCTCCTGGTTCTCGAACTTGAGTTGAACTAGAACCACGTCTTCAGTGGTGTCAGGTCTCAGCCCGCCCACTGTGGATTCTGAGCGTCTCGACCTCCCCAATTCTCATAGTGAATACACACACACACACACACACTCACACTCACACTCACACACACTCACACACAGACACTCACTCACATTCTCTCTTTGAGAGTATGTGTGTTTGTTTTTCTTAATTTGTTCTCTATGAAGAGACTGGCTCTAAACTCTGTCCGCCGCCCCCCGACGGACCCCAGGGCCTCTGGCTGTGTGTTTATTATGCAGCTTGAATGAGATGCCCCCTCTGTCCTGCCAGATGGCCTAAAGCCTAATGTTCGGCCCCTGACCAGGTGTTTCTCCTATAGGAAACTTATTTACAGAGGCAGAAGCCCTTGTGGTTGTTATCTTACCTCTGTCCAGTTTATTCCTGCCACTCTCCGTGAGAATCCTGACCAGGAAAGAGGTTATTTTGGCTGTAAGTCCAGTGAGACGCATAGGAGGCCCCTCAACCAAATGCATAGAATGACAGAAGCATTTTTAGTACTCACAGGTCCCAGGGTGTTGACGAGGCTGATGGAAAGCAGCAAGGGATCTGGGACGTGCACGCTCACCCAATGCGCGGGGAGTGTCAGAGAAATGTGGATCTGGGGTCCAAGGCTTTTCCGCAGGTCCACGGAGCCACCAAAGTGGATTTCACAGGGAGCCCTAACTGGTGGCTCACAGGGAGGAGGCACCAGCTTACGCTGTGACGAGGGTATTCACTGTGGCAGCTCTGGGCAGGCCATTTAGGACAGGAGGGTCACTGGGTGAGGCGAGCAGGTTGCACGGAGCTGTACCACAGGGAGGTGGTCATCAAGAAGTGGGTGGACAAGGCCGATATCTGGATCGACCGCACAGAGGAACAGGGAGAAGGCCGAGACATGAAAACTGTGTCAAGGGGACTTGGGCCCTGTTTTTGATGTGACAGTAAATCTACATTCAAAATGGATATTAAGACAGCATAGAAATTACAAGAATTTGCTACTATATGTGTATTTCCTATTAGATCTGCTTCTCTGGGGGACCCAGAGTAATACTGACACTAATGGAAAAGATTTTGAAAACCATTTTGGAATTAAGTGTTAATGATGTACACTCAGCAAAAAGTAGGTTGATGAGCAGGTGGACATGGGAAATCACTCCTCAAAACAAAGCATGAGATAACGTATTCTAGAGGAAAACCACAGAGTTAAAGTCAGAGGATGCTCAGGAAAAATAGTTTATTCACAGTTTATCCTTTCACCAAGATGAAGGAGATACCCCTTAAATGCAGAGCACATACCAGCTAGAAATTGCATGGATGTTCACACAGACTGTGTTCAGAAGGAAATTACACTTTAATTTTCATCAGAGAACTCACACCTCAAGCAAACCAAAGGAATGCAATATAATGCCTGACTAATGAATGTGGATAACTTTCCAAGGGCTCAAACTAGAAAGCTTAGGAACCTCACCATGTGGGAATACCTTTAGGATGTATCAATTCTAGCTGGGGATTGTGGCAGGTGCCTGTACTCCCAGCTACTCAGGAGGCTGAGGTGGAAGGATCACTTCAGTGCAAGAGTTTGAGGTTGCTGTGAGCTGTGATGCCACAGCACTCTACTGAAGGTGACAGGGTGAAACTCTGTCTCAAAAATATAAATAAATAAATAAATAAATAAAATGTATTAGTTTCTCACTGACCATCAATGACTCAGTTTATAAAACCTTAAAAATACAATAGATGTGGGCAGCCTTTCAGTTGGAAGTCAAGCTTCATTTGTCTGTCAGGAAACTCAAAACAAAAATAAAAAGAATACAAAAAATTATATGATTAGGTTGTGAAGGCTTTTCAACATATTGAATACCTTTATTATAAAAAAATAGAGTAAAATACAATCCAAGAAACTACTTCTCTTGTGCCATTGTAGCAACACAATGAGTCAACATAAAATTCAGTGCTTTAAAGAATCCTACCACAAAACATTTACTTACTATGCTTATAACTATTAGCATTAAATAGGTAATACTGTTGTTCCTTTACACATCAGTCCTAAAGCATGTGTTGTTGTATTTGTATATTTCCTATTTTTTTTTTATTTTCTGATGTTACTTATTTCATCATTTCCTTTGGTTTGAAGAAATTCCTTTAGCCATTATTTAAGAGTAGGTTTATTAAATCTTTTTTGCTTTTCTTCATCTAAGAATGTCTTTACTTCTCCTACAATCCTGAAAGATACTTAAACTGGAATGGATTCCACAATTGACAGTAATTTTCTTTCAGCACTTGAAACATATTGGCCTACTTCCTTCTAGCTTCCATTATATCACATGAAGAATCTTCTGGAATTTGCATTAATATTCCGCTATGGATATGGACCACCTATGACCACTTTCAAGATTGTTTTCCTTTTCAGTTTTTGAAAGTTTAATTATGATGTGTCTTGGTACAGATTTCTTTAGATCCAACATATTTAGAGTCTGATAAAACTTATATTTGTAGGTATATATCTTTCATCCAATTTAGGACGTTCTCAGCTATTATTTCCCTAAATATTTTTTAACCTTCCCATTTTTTTCTTTAACTTCGGTGTGACACCAATGAAACAAACATAGAATCTTTTATTATTATCTCTGAGATCCAGTCCATTTTTTTCAAACTATTTTCATTTTGTGGTGTAGATTATAAAAAATTCTATTAATCTATTTTCAGTTTCACTGATTCTATCATCTTACCTCTACTATTGATCAAATCTAGTGAGATTTTTATTTCTGTCATTATAAATTTCCCTCCCCCATATCAATATCTCCCACAAACAATGAAGCTCATCATTGTCACCAAAGCCCACGATTTACTTTAGGGTACTCTCTTTGTGTTATATATTCTATGGCTTTTGACAGAAGCACCCACCATTGCAGTGTCATATACAGTATAGTTTCCTGTCCCCAAAGTCTTCCATGACGCACCCATTGGTCCTTTTTTTCCCCAAGACCTGGCAACCATTGACCTTCTTACTATCTACTTAGTTGGCCTTTTCCAGAATGTCATATAATTGGAATTCTACAGTATGCAGTCTTTTCAGATTGGTTTCTTTGGGGCTGCACACTTTCAATGTACTTTTTAATATAGCAGTAATGCCATTGTTCAATTTTCTACAGACCCCCAAAAAGAGAACCCAATCTTTACTCTGTGCATACAGGATCATGATTTTCTTGGGTTTTTTAATATGAAAATTTACAAAAGTTTCATTTAGTCTCAAATGTTTTTTGAATAGTTTTCAAAATCACTTTCAGGTTAATTTTAGACTGATTCAAGTTTTTGCATGTGGTAACTAATGCTATAGGTTTATAGCATTGATAACGCTATTTAAGCAGCTCGACATTAAAATATCCATATATCAATGTCTGTTAAGCGTGAGTTTTATTTTATTTTCATTGATGTCACTACTTCATGTAATTCAGATAGAAATTTAAATATTTTTCCAATATTTCATATTGTTAGATCCTTTTTTTTTTTTTTTTTTTTTTTGAGACAACATTTTTCTCTCTGCTGCCCAGGCTGGAGCAGAGTGGCATCATAGTAGCTCACTATAGCCTCAAACTCCTGGATGGAAGTGAACCTCCTGCCTCAGCCTCCCTATGGAACTACAGGCAAACACCATCACACCTGTCCAATTTTATTTTTAGTTTTTGTATAGGTAATATCTCCCTATGATACCTAGGCTGGACTCAAACTCCTGACTTCTAATGATCCTCCTGCCTCAGCTTCCCAAAGTGCTGGAATTATAGGTATGAGCTACTGTACCCAGCCATCCATTCACTATTTATATCTGAAATTCAAGAATCAATTCAATTCTTGTTAGAAAAGTTTTTACCAATTAATTGTTCTTGCTAATTAGGTGCTTCAATAATCATTAATTTTTAAATACATTTCCTTTCCATGATCTATTGATAGTAAATACATCTCTAAATGTTGAAAAAGTTTTCTTTATATTCTTCCAAGTCAAAAATCTCTAATTGCTTGTTTTATTAAAAGCTCCCTGAATTTATTTCTAAATTATAGTCCAATGGAGTATCACCATTTCCTAAGATTCAAAATGTGCTTGTGCCCTCCCAGTGCTTATGACATGGGGGAAGTAGACAGAGAGAAATAGTAATCTTACCCCATTTCCTCTTAAGCATCAATGACAAATGCAAGTTTATATAAGCAAGTTTATAAATACAGTTTGTAGAGCTGTCTGTCCCCAGGCCTCCTCCCAGGGCTTGTGAAGAGCCTGGAGGATGAGAAGGGTTCCAAGCTGCTGGCTCAAAGGGAAGCTTAGTGAGTATGAGATAGAGGACTGTAGGGTGGAAAGAAAACTGTGTCAGGGAAGTCTGGAGAGCTGGCCAGGACGGCGAATGTGCAGGCCCTTGTAGTCTGTGTCTTTTTCCTGAGAGAGGTGGGAATTTACTGATGAGTAACAAGCAGCAGAGACACACAGCCAGTGTGTAATTCCAAATACGCTTACGGGTATTGCTCGTGAAAGGATGATAAAGTGAAATATATGAACAAAGAGCCTCAACATGACTGCAGTGCAGGTGGGATAATGGTGGGAGGAGATGCTGCAATTGGGGTGGATCCAAAGATGTTCCGATGAAATTGGGGTTTTAAGACAGAGAAGATACGGGGAATGGTGCCAAAGACTGAAATTTTAAAATATCAATACAAGGAAATCATTATAATTTGGAGATGAAAGAAACGTGAGTGTGTCGTTCACAGGGAGAATTCTTAAATAATAGTAGTATGCTCTTCCTGGCTGTGCTCCCACAATGAACAGTGTCTTTCGGTGACATGGAAACTCTGAAAGACACTGGCATTAAATCCAGGCCTTGGGTTATAAAATCTGAGCTGTGTTTGAGACAAAAAAGACTCACACCTTTAAGCTACCCCAATAAAGATACTGTTTTTATCATAGTTTTCAATCCCAGAATCACCATTAGCTTTAGTGATTTCCTCCATTTAAATAACATGTATTCTTATCATTTTTTCAAGTTAAGTACTAAATTCTATTTTCTGAGTTCTGACACTGAATATCCCAATTCCTTTAGTGAATTCCCTTGGTATCTTTTTCATGTCTTTTTATTCCTATAATTTCTATTATACTTAGCACCTAACCTTCAAGAGTGCTTGGTAAAAATGAGTTGTCTATTGTGTTGTTTATATGGAATAAGAATGATCTTTAAACATAAATAATCACTTTTCTAAAGTTCTTGAAGTCATTAAAATAATTGTTCTAAAAATTATTTTCACCCCTGACAATTATAAAACCACGTAGTGCTTTATCTCCTAGGTACATTCCCTTGTTTTTGACTTACTATGTCCAAAAGGCATGGTACAGAATTAAATTTTATTTACAATTATTTTCAGATGACATAGGTAATCACAAATGTTTCTCAACTGTACACAAACTACTGAAGCTTCTGGTGAGTAAAATGAATTTATACCCAGTACTTATGTACTGAAAATTGAAGTTCCTTGATTCCTTCTAATTCAAAGGCATCTTCGATTCTCTGAGATTCTTAAAATTGCTTTGCGGTGGTGGCCGGTTCAGCACTTGACCTGCAAGAGTCCCCAGAGCATCCTTGTAGCCCGGGTTTACTTGGAACTTGAGAGGCTTTATTTCACAGTCTTGTATTCTTTTCTCTGCAGACATGCCTGTCAATATGTGTGAGCAGTGTGTGAGCCCCAGAGACACCTGACACTTAATATCACACCTCCCAGTGCTAAGGAACTCAGGGGCTCCTGCTGTGTGGTTGTGTGTGTTGTGTAGAAGGAAACAGGGTGGTGAGGTGGTGCAGGGGTCATGGGCTGGACTTAATGCCTGGGATTGCTGTATCAGGAGACTCTCTGCACTAAAGCCTACTGCCTGCTGGCAGCACCATACTCAGGCCATCAGCAGACGCTCGCTACGCTTAGAGCCCAGGCCCTGACTCACCTACATAAATGGAAAAATTCAGTTCATGGTTTATGACAGATGGGGCTGTCAGAGAACTTGGATGGAAGCACACATACGCACCGTTCCCATGTAATGGTGATAAATAGCCTGTGATATCTTGTTACATTGTATGCGAGAAACTCTACATTTCACAAACCATTAGACAGAAGTATGCTTAGAAGATTGTAACCTCTCCAGATAATGTCACTCAGCCTTCACATCCGCCATAATCATTAGAACTAAAATTATTCTCTTCCTCTGCATAACTGAAATAGTCACATGCATGGGCAAACTTGTCTTTGAAGATATTTTATCTGACGATACTTTTCAGTAAGTTAAGGAATTTGTAAGGCTAGTGAAAAATAGATGGCTAATGACTATTAAAAAATTAAAACTCTGTCTTTTGTTATGTAAGTTCTCAGTGAAGCATGGACATTTGGTAATTTTTTACATATATATGTGTGTGTACACACACACTTTTATATATATATATATGGAAGAATATAAAGTCAAGAATCCAAAGAAGAATATATATGTATTCATCTTTGGATTCTCGACTCTTTGAACTTTATACAGGGTGGCCATCAAGTTCTTTGCCCATTATTTTAAATTGCACATGAACTTTATGCCCACCCTGTTTATCTCTTTCTTTTCCTGACAGAGTTTTGACAGAGCTCAGAAATATAAATGGTTTGAAGACTTGAGAGAAAGTTATGAATCCTACTTGTACGTCACTGAAGGATGAATTAAGATAATTAACATATGCACTATCTTACATACTTAGGAACTTTTAGTGGTACAAATGCTAAGAACAATTTTCTTAGCATTTTTCAAGTATATGCTACATGGTTATTTATTCTGCCATCCTGCCTACAATAGTTCTCTTGAGGTCATTCCTTCTGACCTGGTCTGATTGAAATTTGTATCCTTTAAGCAACAACTCCAACCCCCCTCCTCCTTAACTACCCCTCACCAACTGCCATTCTCTGATTCTATGAGTCCCTGATTCCACAAATAAGTAACATCAGATGTATTTTTTTTTAACATCTGGTTAATTTCACTTAACATAATGTCTTTCAGATTCATCAACATTATTGCAAATGAAAGAATTTCCTTCTTTTTTAAGGTTTAATAGTATTTCATTGTGTATATAAACCACATTGTTTTTCATTCATTTATGGACACTTGGGTTGATTTCATATCTTGATTTTTATGACTCTGTCCACATGTAGAAGAATGAAAATGAATCCCTTCTTACATCATCTATAAAAATAAACTCAAACAGGTTAGAGACTTAAATATAAATTCTGAAACCATAACAGTAATAGAAGAAAACATAGTAAAAAAAATTCTTGACTTTGCTCTGGGCAATAATGTAGATCCAACAACAAAACACAAGAAACTAAAGTAACAGTGAAATAGTGGAATTTTATTCAGCTAAAGATCTTGTGTATAGCTAAAGAAATAATAAACAGAATGAAGAGACAACCCATGAAATAAGAGAATATTTCAAACTATGGATATAGTCAAAGTATGTATGAACTCAACTCAAGAGCATAAAGAATTACTCAGCTGAAAAAGAAGCAAAACACCTAAATAGATTTTCTTTTAAAGACACAAAACTTGAAGAGAATGTTCTCTGAAGAAGACAGGTGCACAGCCTACAGACGTATGAAAAAATACTCATCATCCTTAATCATCAGAGAAATGCAAATCAAAACTACTTTGAGATATCATCTAACTCCAAATCAAAACCACTTTGAGATATCATCTAACTCCAGTAAGATTAGCCCACATCACAAAATCCCCAAACCAGAGATATTGGCATGGATGTGGAGAAAAGGGAACACTTCTACATTGCTGGTGGGAATGCACACTAATACATTCCTTTTGGAAAGATGTTTGGAGAACACTTAAGGATCTAAAAGTAGACCTGTCATTCAATCCTACAATTCCTCTACTAGGTATATAGCAAGAAGACCAAAAATCATATTATAACAAAGGTATTTGTACCAGAATGTTTATTGCAGCCCAATTCATAATTGCGAAGTCATGGAAGAAGCCCAAGTGCCCATCAACCTATGAATGGATTAATAAATTGTGGTACCTGTATACCATGGAATATTGTGCAGCCTTAAACAAAGATGGAGACTTTACCTCTTTCATATTTACATGGATGGAGCTGGAAAAAATTCTTCTTAGCAAAGTATCTCAAGAATGGAAGAAAAAGTATCCAATGTACTCAGCCCTACTGTGAAAGCAATTTATAGCTTTCATATGAAGGCTAAAACCCAATCACAGCACAAGAACATGGGGAAAGGGGCAAGGGAGGGGAGGGGAGAGAGGAGGATGGGTGGAGGGAGGGTAATCAGTGGGACCACAACTACAGTGCATCTTAGAAGGGTACATGTGAAATTTACTAAATGTAGAATATAAATGTCTTAACATAATAACTAAGAAAATGCCATGAAGGCTATGTTAACCAGTTTGATGAAAGTATTTCAAACTGTATATAAAACCAGCACATTGTACCCCATGATTGCATTGATGTACACAGCTATGATTTAATAATTTTTAAAAAGACACAAAAAAGATACACAGGTAACAGATGCAAAAATGTGCCAGACTTTTTTTTTCATTATTATTTCATTCACTGTGTCCACACTGACCTAATAGAAACAATAGCGGAAACTTTCTACTGTCATAATTCAAACTTTTTGGTTATCTTAACATCTGTTGGAAACAAAATCATTTCACATGCACCTTCCAGTAAACAGGATGTTCCCTGGTATAGTTTTCACTTTCCATTTACTTTAAAAGCACTTAAAGCTCCATCTTCCTTTAAATTCCCATTACATTTTAAAACACTGAGCCAATATTTATTATTCCTTTGATAGTATAAGTTGAAAATGAAACATTGAATTTATTGCTATTTAAAAATTTAAGAGCAATGGAAGATAATTCCTCTCCATATACTGGTATGTATTTTTTGAAGTAAGAACACGTCTACAAATTTCTTTTTACATACAATTCTCAACTTCTATATCTTCCCTGAATGTGTCTGAAACATTTTAAGGCACTTCAAATTCAAAGAGAAAATACTTATTTTTTTTAATTGACTGAAATGTAAATATAACTTAATATCTCAAAATTAGATTTTTAAGCATAAATGCTTCAAATATGAAAACCAGAAAAAAAAATCACAAAGCACCGATTGGCTGCTCTGCACTGCGTATGCGTGCCGTGTTTGAGACTCCGTTCAGTGGAACTACCTGCGTCTCCCTTTCAGCTGAGGTCCTAAGGCGCACGAAGCAAAGCGGGGTTAGCAGGTGTCTCTACGTTGAGAAGTGAAGTCCGCCACGGCCCAAGGGCGCCGGGCACAGTGGTCTGCCCCACCCGCTCTCATGGTCAGCCACTGTGTGTACATAAGCCTTGAGACAGACAGACGGAGACAAAATATCTTTTTGAGAAAGTCGGTGGTGATTTGAGTGAAGGGAATTCATTCCCAGTTTATCCCAAGTCTGCTAGGGTCTTGATTATTTGTTACCTAAGCAATGTGTGATGGGAAGAGTAGAGGAAGGCAGGCACTGAGCTACCTGGGATGGAGAAACAGCGAGGAAGGGTCGCCAGGGGGATCTGCCGCGTGTCCCGCACCTCGTGAGAACAGGTGCACCTGTCCCCGTGGGGCGGGTGCGTGCCGCGTGCAGCGCGTGCTCAGGACCCGTGCAGTCTGGACTCCGATTAGGCTGGTCCACGCAGACGGGGGTCACCAGCAGGAAGAGATGGCGTTTACCATTAGCCCAGAGTGTGGACAGGTTCGTACAAGGTCCCTGTGTAATTGGAACTCCCAGGAGCTCAGCACAAGGTGAGATGTCATACAACAAGGGCAGTGTGTAACACACCACAAATTCAGACAACACAGTAGTTCACATAGGGAGACTGCCTCTCTGCCTAACCCTAATTCCTGTCCCCAGGGGTGAGGAAAACAGACCAGGTGTGCTCGATGTGAGGGACGTGCACAGATTTTGAGAGAAAAAGCTGATTAGATGAGGAAAACAAAGACTCTACCTGGGGCGGGCTCCCACGCGAGTGGGGAATTGAAGACTTGAGTCACTTATTTACTCAATTAATAATTCCTGGAATTTCGGATGCTAGGGATATAATACTGCACAAAAATGATCCGATTTATAGGCTGTGTGACCTCACCACAGATTACAGGGACACACAGGGGCATGGAGTAGGCTCATCTCTACAGAAAGAAACATATAAAGCCAGTGTCTCCTGACAAAACCTGCATCATTTCTAATATGCCCTACGCTATCATTTATTTGATTCACAACACATAATTTTGGCTCTTCAAAGGTGTTTGTAAACTTCTGTAGCTAAGGACAGAAAGGTTATTTTAGCAAATTTTGTGTTTAATCTAAAAAGCTATCTTTTTGCTCTCTAATAAATCTCACCTCAATGGCACACTTCAAGGAAATTGGAAATTATAGGCGTTAACGCTGCCCTCTGTCATTACAGGCTTGCGCTTGATGGGAAAAGAAAAGTATTAAAATACAAACAAACAAGGGTAAAATGACTGTTTCATCCAAATAAAACCAATCTCAAAGAATAGAAGAGAGCAGAAAACACTATCAAAATCTGTGCAGTTCTTTCATTAAGACTGTCAGATACATTTTCACTGAGAGAGAGATTTATTTTCACTTTTGTTTTGTGGTAGAGTATGTTTCCTCTTTTTCTTGCTGGTTTTCTCCTTGCATTTAAAACTGAACCGAACCAGGGATCTACAGTTTTGTAGTAAGCACGAGCACTTAGGGATCGCAGACATTAGAATAAACTTCCACATGGAAATACAGATAATTCACGGTTGTGGGATGTGCACTGTCTCCCAGGGACTATACACAAGGCACATACCCAAGGTTGTCATAGTGGTTAATCATTGTTAAAATGCTGCACGAGAAAGCTCTTTCCCTACAAAGCAATCTGTTCCCAGACAAAATGTTTGTGACTTGTGTGTCTTGGTGGACAGAACAAGGTGACATAATTCCTTTTAGTTTCACTTTCAGAAAAACTAGGGATAGGGGACAAGTGATTTATGCAGCTAGTGGGCCCTGAGTACTAGGAAACTGTCCTGAGTAGATCCTGCCATCCACAGTAAAAGAACAAGCACCACCACATCCCCCCGGACCCCCCGCCGCCCCACTGCCCCCTTGAGAGCTTACGATAGGGGGGTGACCTGAGCAGGTATTCCAGGAAGATGCTGCATGGTCAATAAATAGTAAGAGCTTTTCTCATGATTCTAGCCATCCACTATTATATTCCTGAAAATCACGAGGTAGCATGTTTAATGCATGTTTTAATTTTTTCATAACAGGTGTCTGTGTGTATACTCCTTGTGATAGTTGTAAACAAATGATGTTCATTACAGTTTTCTCTGATTTCTTGGTTTCAAGAAACTTGAAAAATGATACACATATAGACCCATTTCCCCTAAGGTCTGGTCAGTGCTGGATAATGACATTTATACCTTAAAGATTTTTTTAGGAATGATTTTAAGTGAGTGAAGATATGGAGCTCTGAGGATGTTTGGGTCATGACACTCATGTATAACACTATCCTATCGGATGCATATCATTATATATTTGTCTAAACCCACAGGATGTACAACATCAAGAGTTGGCCCTAATGTAAACTTCGGAGTTGGAGGTACATGGCTGTGCCAACGTAAGTCTGTGATTACAACAAATGTACCGCCGTGGTAGGGGTGTTGACAGTGGAGAGGCAGTGTGCGGGTGAGGTAGAAAATACATGGTAAATTTCTGTAATTTCTGCCCAGTTTTGCTGTGTTCTAACTAAAAATTGCTCTAAAAATATTGTCTATTAATAAAAATTGCTTTCACTGTGTTTTTCCATTGCCTAATTTTGGGAGTTTAGAACAACTGCCCAGGTGCATAAAAACTCAGATAATTCTCAAGCACTCATTGATTATAGTACATTGTTTGCAAAGATGACCACGGTGATTCAATCCAGCCCCCTGCAGAAAGAGTTTTGTAACAAGATTTAGCCATTTCTCTCATCAAGAAATCAAGAAATGGGGTCTCATTGTACAGGATTAAACGCTGATCTCATGACTTGTTTTGACCAACAGGATACAGCAGAAATGATACTTTGATACTATTGAACGTTGGTCTTACTCAATGTTGACAAATCTTCATATGTTAATTAGCCACAAAACCCTGTTTATTTGCATAGTTCAAACAGTTCCCTTGAAACGATATATAATTTTGGAAACAAACTTTTATATGCTTACGGAATTAGCAACTTCTCAAGTTAAGAGAGCGTTTTTCTACTTAGGTATTTTGTTTTTCCATTGAAATAAAATATAATAAACTCAAGTATACTAACAAGTGAATAATTAATTGCCAATAGTGCTCCTTTCTTCTTGATGTTCCTAAATTTCTACCTTTCAAGATTTAATGTTCTTCCTAGATTAATATATAAATAATTTTTCAAATACCATTTGGTACTTTTTTCAAAAACCTAGCTTTGTTTTCTTTTCACGGATTTGTGTGTCATCCTTACGCAGGGGCGATACTAATCTTCTCTGTATTGTCCCAATTTTAGTGCTGCCGAAGCGAGCACTGTTTTCTTTATCATACTAGAGTTAAAAGTAAAATTTTCTGAACATTTTGTCTTTTCAAAAGACTTCTTCACTTAAGCCAGACTCTAATATCCCAGGGAACCAAAGATACAGCAGTGAAAAAACCTGATTTTCAAAAACATTGCAGTTTTTTAGTGCCAGCATTTTCTAATGCATTTTGAATTGTCAGAGAAATATATGAGTGCTGTCTTAACAGTCATAATTAGAACATGGTGTAAGCGTTATATTTATGTTACTTTAGTTCAAGAGATACATTTAGGGTTTTAAAAAATTTTTTTTTTATATTTTTCATAATCCTCTACATTGCTATAAGTATTTAATTACTTGTTACCCTTCCCTGCATTACTACTGTGTTATAACCTGGTTAATGGTCTTCTCCTTGTATCCGCTTTTAGACACATCATTTATTTTGCAAGGACACCAGGCTTTGCTTAAGCACAGGAAAGCACCTGTGTTTCTTTCCTGCCTCAGCCTGCTGACAGGGCCCACCACCCCAGGATATTAACTGACATAAGCAAATATTATGTCAGAGTGAAAATATTATCAGCTCAGAATTTAGAAAGTCACAAACCTCATTTGAATCTAGGTATTTTCATTAACTAAGTCTATTAACTTATGACATATTGAAGCTCATATTTAATCTATGGTTTCCACATCTGTCAGACCAGCCTTGGTTGCTAACTTTGAGGATTTCTGAAAATCCACATGAATTACCTGCACCGATACGTAGTTTATCAATAAACAGTGGGTGGTACCATTTCCTTATGACACTGCTCCAGCTCCAGGGGCAGCAGCCACCCCTCCAAGTTGTGCCTCCTTCATCCCTGGAATTTATGAGGTCGGCCCAGCGAGCATCACTCCTGCCTGGTAATGTCTGTCACATGTGCTACCCTTTTCAATTTGTCAACATCTCGCCAAAGTCCGCAAATAAATGATGAATGAACTCATGGTGCTGATTCGAAGAAAAAGAGCCACAAATCAAGCAATCAGCCTCCCATCTGCCTCCCACAGTTGATGCGTTCTCAGGAGAGAAATCTCAAAGAAGGCTGGAATCAGCTACTGACAAAGATGTATTCTCAAATGGCACTTTTCTCCTTAACTATCTTTAAATATTAAGTGTTTCTAAAAGAGTAAAGGAGCGTTGAGCCAAAACTATCCCGGAAACTGTCACAAAGATGCCCTGGCAAGCAACATGGCCATGAAAATGAGTGATGAAGATGACAATTCCAGGGAATTCACACGCACCTATTCACAGGAGTGAATTTAAATTAGTAGCAACTGTAAGTTGAAAGTCTTAATGCCTTTCGGTATAAAGGCTGACTAAAAATAATAACACAATTAGCTTCAGGTAGTGAAGAGAAATGAGGGCTGGTAAAGAGATTGTGAGTCTGCTAATTTTCTATTTAAACACTGTGGGTATGAATGCCTCCAGTTTTGGCTTATGAAAAAGTTGGAAAAGCCGATTAATTTGGCTTTTCAGTGATTCACTAAAAAGTCACTAAAAAATATATTAAAATTGTTAAAAAAGCATAAAAATTATCAAAAAATAAAAATATAAAGACAACTAAATGAATAATATAGAGAAACTTAGTGGTACAACAGTCAAAAGCATAATGTAATCGAAGACGAAAATCTCAGCAAATATGTCTCTGGTTTCAATAAATGTAAGCATAATGCATATGATGGTTCATTTTTGATAAGCACAGATATTAAATGGAAAAGAGTCCAGTTTGGGGTCACAAAAAACACTTAAGGGTAATGAAAATAAAATTTAACCAGAAGTTGAAAGTTAACATACGAAAATTAAAGCAAGAATCGTGATAGGAGGAGGGCATTGTGTGGGCCTCTGAGTTGCTGCATGGAAACAGTGATGCCGCAGTGCTAACACTGGCAGGTGGAGGGGTGAATCTTTCCGACTCCCTTTTCCCCTAGAAAAGACCCTTCTCCAGATCTCAACTCTTAAATCTACTCACAGATTTCTGTTTTCTGGACACCTGGAGACCATCTCAGCTCCCTTAGGTGGGTGTTGCTGGTGCTGCCTGAGTGAGTTTGACGGGAACTGTCAGTCAGAGCCATTCAGGGTCTATTGTCCTCCTGCCATGGCTGTCTGGGGCTGCAGGGTCCCCACTCCTTCGACTTCCACTGAGTGGTGATGGAGGGTTGCGGAGGTGAGGAGTGGATGCAGCTGGTCTGTCTGTGGGTTCCCCTTCTTCAGTTATTGCTGGCAGGAGGCATGGTTCCAGGTATTTGTATCTTTGTCCAACAGAGACTCCCCCTCTTAGGATTCGGTAGAGGACAGGCTGACATCAAGACCAAGCCAGGCTGCCCTGCCTCACAGAACCAGCCTTCGGAATCTCTGGTTGAAGCCTTGAAAGGGACCGTTGCAAGGCTGTGAAGGAAAAGCCACCATGATAGACCCCAGCTCATTGGCGAAGGGGTGGTTAGCTCCATTTCCTGGGGCGCCTCTGTCCAGTTCGGCTCCTCAGTTTATTTGCCAAATAGGTTAGTACAGTGTTTCCTGAAAGCCCCCCATGAGATTATCTCTCAATAATTATTAAGGGACAAGCTATCATTTCAACTAAAGAAGTAGAAGTGAGAACAATGTAACCTAAAACTTTACACCCTCATATTAATTTGCAAAAAAAAAACAAGAATCATGAGTACAAATGAAAATCAAAGAAAGCTTAAAGTAGTTCAAAAAGCAAAAATAAGGCATGTAGAGTATCTAAACTATACCAATAATCATTTATGCACATTCATGCAAATTACTTGTATTAAATGTTATCTACTGAAAACTGAAAAATTATTATTTTTATTACTCATAAAATGTTACAAACACTAACTTTGTTAGGTCAAAAAGTTAGCATTTATACATTACATTTCAAATTGTATAAAATAAACCAACAAGATGTTGACTTAAATTTTATTTATTTTTTTTTGACTTAAATTTTAAAACATTAATATTATTAAAAAGCAAAAAACAAGACACGCAGAACAGAATTTTCAAAGGTAGTACCACAGGGTCCACCGCAAGCTTGTGGGGTCCACAGTGATGACACCTGAGTGTTTCTTCCACTCTGTTTTTTATTGAAGCTATTTGCTCATTTAACCCAGGGGGCAAGCTGAGTAAGGGAACACAGACGTCAGCTGTTTCCCTGAGCAAGCATAGTGTATTGTTTCTATAATCGTTACCTTTAAGGGTCTGAGCAGTCTTGAGAAACCCAGAACCCGAGCCTGTGTGGAGGCAGCCTCCCATCTGTGGTCACACAGACAGATTCCTAGGGGGGTGTTAATCCCACTAGTTCACTGTGGGGTGAAAGGCACTGGTGTCAATGTCCTCGGAACAATCAGTGGGACAGAGGAAATTTCCTCTGATCTCCACACCAAGGGTCTTCCTCTGTGGTAAGGGACATAGGCTCTCTTATCCATATTTCAGGGCTTGAGCAATTCCCTTGATCTGTGCCCTGGCCGAATACAAATCTCCACAGTGAGTATTTGCTTAGACCATTAACTGGGCAGGGAATGCCCTAATTAATAATTCTCGCCAGGCCTTGCACACAGCTTCCTCAGTGGCCACTGTTTCTTCGGAGTGTTCTGAGACCTAGCAGGGGCATTTGCAAGCTGTGTCCCCTACAAGCCAGGCTTCTGGGAAAAGCAGGAAACTTGCTCCGATAAGAAATGTAGCAGCTGGTTTAAAGGTAAACTAGCTGATCTTTCTTTCTTCTGTTTTGCTCAATTTCTTTCTTTCTTTTTCCCTCTTTCAGGGGGTGTTTCCCCTTGCCAAGAATGGGGTCTTTGGTCCCCATTCTGCCTGAAACAGCAATTGAAAGATAAGATAGACAGTTGAAGGTGACAGCATCATCAACTAAATGCATTTCATTGACATTTATAGAGTACTCCACTCAACAACATCAGAGTAAAAATTCTTCTCAAATTTGCATGAAATATTCACCAAGGCAGACCACATTCTATGCCATAAAACACTCCATAACTAGTTTAAAATAATTTGGGTGGCACCGGTAGCTCAGTGGGTAGGGTGCCAGCCACATGCACTGAGAATGGTGGGTTTGAATCCAACCCAGGCCAGCTGAAACAACAATGACAACTGCAACAACAACAACAACAACAAAATAGCCAAACATTTTGGTGGGCACCTGTAGTCCCAGCTACTTGGGAGGCTGAGGCAAGAGAATCGCTTAAGCCCAAGAGTTTGAGGTTGCTGTGAGCTGTGATGTCACAGCACTCTACTCAGGGTGACAGCTTGAGAGACTGTATCTCAAAAAAATAAAAAAAAATCAAAAAAGGGTGGCACATGTGGCTCAAAGGAGTAGGGCACTGGCCCCATATACTGGAGGTGTCAGGTTCAAACCCAGGCCAAAAATTACTGCAAAAATAAATAAATAAATAATAAAATAAATAAAACAAATAATATGAAGCATAATATCGTCTCTGATCGCTGTAGAATTAAACTGTAAATCAGTAACAAAAGATAACAGGGAAACTCCTAAATATGGAGAAATTAAACCACTCCCTCTTAACATGTTAGTCAGAGAAGTCTTAAAAACAAAGCATTTTGAACCAAATGAAAATATAACATATTAAATTGTGAGATGCAGTAAAGTAATACTTAGAAGCAGATATACAGCTGTAATTGCATATGCTTTAGAAGAAGAAATCTAAAATCAATTACCTATACTGCCACCTTAGGAAATTCGAGAAAGAAATTTATGCCTGAAGTAAGCAGATGAAAAGGATTAACAAAAATAGGAGCAGAAACCAATAAAATCAAAAACAAGAATTTGCAGAAAAAATCAATGGCGCCAAAAGATTATTTAATGAAAAGATCAATACAACTGATAAACTTGTATGTAGGCTAACAAACATAAAAAGACAGAGTACACAAATTACCAGGATTGAAATGAAAAAGAAGTGGTAACTATAGATCCTATGGACATTAAAAGGATAATGACGAAATACTACAAATAATTCTATTCCTATAATGTTAATAGATTAATTGAAAAAGAACAAATAATTTGAAAGATAAAAACAGCCCAAAGTCACACGAAAAGAAATATATAAAGACCTGTATCTCTTAGATCAGTAATTAACAGCTTTTCAGAACTGAGATGCCGAGGCGTCTAAGCTTTACTAGTGAACTGTACCAAACATTCAGGAAAGAAGTGATATCAATTCATAATCTATTTCCAAAAATAGAAAAGGTGACAGTTTCTAACTCATAGATCAGAATGATCCATGCGACATGAATGATAGTTGGAGAATTCGCTATGACTTTATATTTAGCTTATTGAAAGCTATGAACTATTTATTTAGTTGCATAAAGAAATATTGATAGATATGTATATATATAAACAAGTTAATGTACACACAAGACTCTTCTTTCATTACCTGGGAATTCCTAGAAGTAAAGACATCCAGTGTCAATGACAACGTCCAGAGACCACGCACCACTGGTTCCTGAAGGTGGTACTTGGTGACAAGAGGGGACACCAGAGCGGAGATGTTCAGGCCGGGTTTATGAAAATGGGATGGCGACCAGCCTGGGCAGGGCAAAGATGGGATCTGCACCCCAGGGACAGCTAGAGACCCCTTTTATGTGGGACATAGGGGCTGGGAAAATTCCACCGCTTGCCTGCAGGGCTTTGGGGTTAGGGTCCTTTGGCCTGGACTTCAGTGGCAGGGCCAAGTAGGTCCTTTGTGTCTTGTCCTGGGAGGGACACGTGAGAATGCAGTTCCTGCAGGGGTTTCACTGTCCCTTACACAGGCCTGTTAGGGTGGAAAGCCCGGCAGGTGCCTGCAGGTTGAGATAGCTGTTTTTCCAGACTGACATTAGGATATAAAAGTGTAAAATGCATTTTATCTTTTTAGACAAAGAGAAGGAGTTAGAAAGTGAAAGAGGATTGGAAAAGAGAGAGACAAAGAGAAGGGAAATGACACAGCATCTCAAAGAAAGGAAGAATGCACGCTGAGGTCCAGAGGTGACCGAATGTAAGGGCGAAGAGAGGAAAGAGGTGATAGTAGCCCAGTTCAGTGGGAGTGAGGAACCTGCGCCAACCGCGCCTCTGTCCTCCTAGCACCTGGGGGTGGGCAGCAGCGTCTTGCAGACACTTTTCACAGGTGTCTTTGGTCCTGTGGTTGATTCTGCCCTCCAGACACGATTCGGGCCGGTCCAGACCAGATGCTCACACCGTACTGCTCCTGCAGGGACGGGACAAGGAGCTGGTGAAGGTAAAGAGAAGGATCTACATTTCCTTTCTGTCTGCTCTCTTCAGGGGTGCCTGCTATCAAGCGAGGCCACCGTGATTTTAGCCCTTATTGAAAAAAATATGTGTTGATAATTTTTCTGTTATTTCACTATCAAGACCAGCCCTCCTTTGAGGCTAATGTCATAAACGTTACAAAGTTCAACAGAAAACATTTTAACGGGGTGGAGAAGTTAAATCAGAACCTCCCCGTGTGAGCATTGCTAAGGGTTTGGCTTAATCATTAAACAAAAATCTTTCATTTGAGTATAAATGAGTACACTACAGAAAGACAGAATGAGAAGAGGAAGTTCAGGGTTATGCCTTTTGAAACATATCTATACTGGAGAAGTTTCCCCTCTTCTTCAACCAGCGTCTGATTTGAAAAGGGGTGGCATCTTCTTATGAAATTTGGCAAACTAGGGCCAGCCCCTGCTTCAATAAAAGGTGCTGGAATTGTTGAAGAGAGTTGGGTTAAGATTGTTTGGGTGAGACAAGGTTTTCTTCAAAATTGAAAAATGATAACTTAAACATTCAATTAGCGACATATTTTCAACTCTATTTTTAAATGTTCTTTCCCTGACAAACTGTTAATAATTATGTTAACATTTCTTCTCAGAATTTGTCACCAAACTGAAATTTCTTATCATGTTATATATATAATATATACACACAAACACATACATACATACAAATATATTTGGTAACTACAAAATAACACTCACACATGGTTATTTATGTTTCCATATTCAACTGCTTAACAAATCATATAAGATCTGTATTACTTTTGTGTCAAAAGATTAATTTTCATAATTTTTTAATTTTGCCAAAGATGATAGTTACTATAATTTAGTACTTTGAAAAGATATCATATAAGCATATCAACACCAAATTATATTTTTACAAACATACTCCAGAATTTCTTGAAAAGATTATTTAAACATCACACTTTGGGGCACGTTTGTGTATGTTGAAAATAGTTAAAATGAGAGCTATTAGCAATAGAATTTTCAAAACTGACTTTCTAGTTGTCACTAATTATATTTTTCCAAACTGCTTCATTAAGATGGAGTTTTCCAAAAATTCAAAAAAAAGTTTTTAAAAGTTTAGTAAAACTAATATTGTATAAGCTCAGTAAATAAATAAAATACATTTTTATAGAGACTGTTAGAAGAATTACATATCATGTAAATACTGACTTTTACCTAGCCTCTTTTACCTACCTTTGTCTAATCCTAAAATTATCTGCTAAACAATTCAGTAAACTTTATTTGTTGCAATATAGGCTTTATTTTTTTTAACTAAATTCATCTATAAACATATAATTAAACTTTAGTTTTCAGGTTTTAAACTTATATTTTAAAGAGTAGAACATACAGAAATAGAACAGGCAGGCTCCTGTAGCTCAAAAGAGTAGGACGCTGGCCCCATATGCCAGAGGTGGTGGGTTCAAACCTCAGCCCCAGCCAAAAACAGAAAAAAAAAAAAAAAAGAAAGAAAAGAAAGAAAGAAATAGAACATGTGAAGTTTCATGAAAATTTCAAGTCCCTTTTACACTTTTCTTTTCATATATATCTCTCTCAAAAGTGTACTATATATAAATAGGAGGTCCACATAGACGCTCTCAAGTTCAACTAGTGTCTTATAAAAATGAAAAGAAAAGATTGCCTGTTTTGTAAGCTTCTGTTATTCAGATCTGTGTCATCTCTTTTATCATATAAATATAGGAAAAGCTTCTAACAATTTTTGAACTAGACATACAGCAAAGAGATTGTTGGACCTATAGAGAAAAGGAAAAAAAAAGCAAAGTAATTTATTTGGGGAATTTTAAAACTATATCAAATGTAATATATATTTATGGATTTGTTAATTATAGAGCTCTAATATCTTCATTATATTACATATTTGTCATAAAAAGATAGCTTTATTCTGCATCAGTGCCATTTTTCTACAAAAAAAATAAACCAGAAATAAGAATGCATTCTTTGGTTGAGTATAATAGTTTATGCTATGGAGTATGGTAATATTCCAGGCCCTAAAGAATAATTTCCTAGCTCTGAAGTAAAAGAAAATAAGCTACTTTAGATTATCAAATAATAAATTAATTTTTGTTCTCTTATTCTTTAAGCACATAACTAATCTTAAAAGTAACTAGCAACAGCTAGTAAAATTCAAATTAATCTTTGCTGGTGGAAGTGGAAAATGAAGTTTTGAAGAAGAAATGTCTAAAATAAGCATAGAAATTATAGGAGTTTACTGCAATGCAGAGAGACAAAAGACAGTAATTTCTGGAAGGAGACAATTGCTAAAAAATACTTGCAGAAAATAATTTGTCTTTATGCAAGTTTTGCTTTCTAAGTAGCAGAATTGTGTTTGTTCTGTTTGGAGCCTTCAAAGCACAGGTGCTGTGGCACCTGAGGGCCTGATAATTACCTGTCCAGGACAATGTGAAGGAGTCAGAGATATGGGAAATCCTTTCCTTACTGAGTTACTACCATATGGAGGTGCTGATAGTAAGTGATTCTGCCTGAGTCTTCATCTCCTGCATGGAAATTTACTCAGAATTAAGCTCTAGTGCCAGGCGATCACCCTAATTATATCTTACTCTCCTGTTCAACCAGACCTTTGGCTTCTTGTCTTTTTGAGCTTTGAGAAAGGTGTTTCCTCTGTGATGTTCTAAAGTGCTCTTCTTAGTCTACTCTACCTTCATGTAAGAACTTTATCTGATATTAACTATCTGGTATTGATTATAGATACTCCTCAAGTACAAGGGAAAGGAAATTACCTGCCCATGGTCTCTACTCTGCGAACATTTTATTTCCTTCTCATTAGGAAAATAACCAGAGCTATATAGAAGATTAATCTTGTTATGCAGTGGCCAGGATCCTGGGAGCTGGGGTGTAGAAGACCCTGGGATCCGTGGAACTTGAGTGGAGTGCCTCCACCAGAGACTACCCTGCCTTTGTGGGACCGTTGACTCTGGTTGATGAATGCTGGACTGACAGTATGGGGAGGCCCATTTGAATAATAACACACGGCAGCACCTTCTTGATTGAGTGATGTAGGTCTTAGAGGGATTCTCTCAGAAGTGAGCAGATCAAAACCTCAGTCCTCAGCTGGACATGGTGACTCACACCTTAATTCTAGCTCTCTGGGAGGCTGATGGGGGAAGTTTGAGCTCAGGAGTTCAAGAAAAGAGGTGTTCTTCCATTATTTAATATTTCTACTAAAGATAGAAATATCAGCCAGATGTCATGGTTCATGCTTGTAGTCTCAGCTACTTGGGACGCTGAAGCAGGAGGATTGCTTGAGCCTAGAAGTTTGAGGCTACAGTGAGCTATGACGACAGCACTACATTCTAACCTGCACAACAGAACAAGACCCTGTCTCAAAACGATAACAACAGGCTGGAGCCTATGGCTCAAAGAAGTAGGACGCTGGCCCTATGTGCCGGAGGTGGCGGGTTCAAGCCCACCCCCAGCCAAAGAAAACTACAACAACAAAACAGAAAACAAACAATTAAAAGCCTGAGTGCTTTAGTAACTAATTTAAAAGTACATACATTCTGTTTTAATGTTTGCATTCAGTGCTATAAACGTCCCTCCGGCACTATTTTTGCTGCAATCCACAAGTTTAGAAAAATTGTATGTTCATTTTCCTTGAGATTCAATATTTTAAAATTAACTCATGAAACTTATTCATTGACTAGTGTTATTGAGAATAGTGCCTATAAATCTCTGAGTGTTTTGGATTTTTAGCTATTTTATTATTAATTCATAGTTTAAGATTATTATGATTTGAGGACTATTGGATTATTGTGATTTGAGAACTATTTGGATTTTTAGCTATTTTATTATTAATTCATAGTTTAAGATTATTGTGATTTTGAGAACTTTTTTTTATAATTTTATTGAATCATAATTATATGAATCGTGCCCTAAGATTGCACCAATTGAGAACATATTTTTGCAAATATGTTAAACTATGTTTTATGTCACAGAATGTAATGTGTTGATGAATGTCTGATAAGAACCCAAGAAGAATGTGTGTTCTGCTGTTGTTTAGTAAAGTAGCCTATAAACGTCAATTAGATGTAAGTGATTAATGATGCTTTAAAGTTCACCTATGTCCTTATTGATTTTCGGCCTGCTGGAGATATCCATTTATGACAGAGAGGTCTTGAAGGCTCTAACATGGTAGTGGAATGATCCTTGCTCTGAAGTCAATTTTGTCTGTACTTAAAATAGCTATTCCCACTTTCTTTTTATCAATGTTAGTAGGTATATCTTTCTCCATCCCATCTTTTTAATCCATGTGTCTTTGTAAAGTGTGTTTCTCATAAACATCATATAATTGGTTCTTAGTTTTTTTTTAAATCCATTCTGAAGGAATCTCTTTTTGTTGGTATTGATATGGTGCATTTGTATCTCCTATATTTGTCACTATCTGTTAGTATTCCTGCTCTTGTTTTTAATCTTTTTTTTTTTTTTTTTTTTTGCAGTTTTTGGCCAGGGCTGGGTTTGAACCCACCATCCAAAGGTACCCTACTCCTTTCAGCTACAGGTGCTGCCCTGTGTTTAGTCTTATTGTTTGTCTTCCACTCTTTTCTTGCCTTCTCTAGTTCAAATTATTTTATATGATTCCACTTTTCTCTTTTTAAAATGTCAACTGTACTAACTTTAATTATTACTATTTATGAGAGTTGCTCATAACTCTGAGGTATTCCTTTCCAATTGATCCAAGTCTTTCAAATAGCCTTATACCACTTCACTAGTAGGGATGCTACTTTGAGAATATAGTACTCCCATTGCCTCACTTTCAACCCTTATAGAATTGCTGCAATTCATTTCCTTTTCTATAGGGTATTACCGCTGAACATACAGTTTCTACAATTATTTTTTAAAATTTATTATCTGATTGATCAGCTAAGAATAAGAAAAGCAAAACATGTTATTTTACTGCCTGTATTTCTTCTCTAATGCTCTTTATTTCTTTATGTAGATTTGAATATCTGGCCTATATTCTTTGTCATCTTTCTGAAAATTTTCTTATTATTTCTGGCAAGGAAAGTCTACTGGAAACAATTTTCCTTATTTCTTGCGTATCTAGAAAAATATTTCTTTCAAACATGTTTTTATATTGTTTGGGATTTATTGAGGATACAAAGAATTAGATTACACTGATTGCATTTGTTAGATAAAATCCCTCTTATAATTGTGTCCTGCCCCCAAGAGGTGTGCCAGACACCATGAAGCCCCATTCCCACTCCCTCTGCCCGTCTCTCCACTTTCTTATTCCCCTGCCCCTCCTTGTATTAGCTTGTCTACTGCCTTCATATTAAAATAGAGTACATTGGATTCATATTTCTCCATTCTTGAGATGCATTACTAAGAAAAATGTGTTCCGTCTCCATTCAGGTAAAAATAAAAGATGTAAAGTGTTCATCCTTTTTAGTGGCTGAATGGTATACATCTTTTCATGGTTTATACATACCACAGCTTGTTAATCTATTCCTGGGTTGGTGGGCATTTAGGCTATTTCCATATTTTGGTGTTTGTAAACTGAGCTGCAATAAACAGTCTAGTGCAAATGTCCTTATGATAAAAGGAATTTTTTTCTTCAAGGTGTTGCGGGAACGGAGACTCGAGGGACAGTAGCTTTGCCCCAGGTATAGAACTAGCACCTGTGATTATTAGGGAATACAAGAAACAGACTACACACTCTTTGGATGGCATGTAGCAAATCATCTTTATTCTGGGCCACCTTATATACACTGGTGGTCATGTACACACTTAATCTTATGATCTATAGCCTTTTACCATTACCTAACTTCTTCTCACTAAAATTAACTTGTGGAAAAACATTCATTCTACAAATCAACACAATACTTTCTGTTTTTACATTCTTCTCAGACATACATCAGCTTTTGAACAAACTGTCTAAATAAGGATCATAAAAAGCTGCAGGGGATTTGAAAAATGGGAACTTCTCAAGCACACACTTAGTTAACCTAAAATGGATTTATAACTTTGTTTTTCTACAGAGCAGAGTTCTATAGGATTAAGGACATTATGCATAAAACATAAGTCACCCTCTAATCCGTATCACCAGGGGTGGGGTTGACAGCCCCTAACCACCTGGGGTAATGGAAGCATACTTTCAGAGTCACTGTTTCTATGGACTTTTACCTTCAGACAAACAGTCTCTGTGTAGCTCAGGGGGAGCCCAGCTCTCTTGCTTCTGTATTAGCAGAAGCCATTTTAACCCATTAAAGGCTTGCCTTTGTGTGGCTTATGTAGGGTGGTCTTCTCACCCTACATCAGGGTAGATGCCTAGTAATGGGATTGCAGGGTCAAATGGGAGGATTAATTTGAGTTCTTTGAGGATTCTCCATACTTCCTTCCAGAAAGGTTGAATTAGTTTGCAGTCCCACCAGCAATATAAAAGTGTTCCCTTCTTTCCACATCCATGCCAGCATCTGTACCTTTGTACCTTTGAGACTTTGTGATATGGGCCATTCTCACTGGGGTTAGGTGAAATCTCAGGGTAGTTTCGATTTGTATTTCTCTGATGATCAGTGACAATGAGCATTTTTTTCATATGTTTATTAGCCATTCATCATTCTTCTTTAGAGAAGGTTCTATTCATCTCTCTTGCCCAGTGACATATGGGATTCTTGGTCTTTTTTTTGTTTGTTTTTGATTAATTTGAGTTCTCTATAGATCCTAGTTATCAAGCTTTTGTCAGATTCATAATATGTAAATACATTTTCCCATTCTGAAGGTTGTCTGTTTGCTTTGGTTGTTGTTTCCTTAGCTGTATAGAAGCTGTTTAGATTAATTAAGTCCCATTTGTTTATTTTTGTTGTTGAAATTGCTATGGAAATCTTCATAAAATTTTTACCCAGGTGTGATATCTTCAAGTATTGTCCCCACACTTTCTTTTAGGCTTTTTATTGTGTCATGCTTTTGATTTAAATCTTTTATTCATCTTGAATCAATTTTTGTAAGCAGTGAGCGAGGGTCCAATTTTACTCTTTTACATGTGGATATACAGTTCTCCCAACACCATTTATTGAATACAGATTCTTTTCCTTAATGTATGTTCTTCTTCAGATTATCAAAGATCAGGTGGCTATAAGATGTTAGTTTCATCTCATGCTTTTCTATTCAGTTTCCAATGTCAAGGTCTCTATTTTTGTGCCAATGCCATGCTATTTTGATTACTACGGCCTTGTGGTATAACTGAAAGACTGGTAGAGTCACACTTCCAGCTTAGTTTTTATTACTAAGAATTGGCCTTGGCTATACAGGGTTTCTTCTAGTTTTCTATAAAACAAGGAATTATTTTTTCTAAATCTTGAAAGTATGATGATGGTATTTTAATGAGGATTACATTGAATCTGTGAATTTCTTAGGGTAGTATAGACATTTTAGCAAAGTTGATTCTTCAAAGCCATGTGCATGTTATATTCTTCTATTTGGAAATATTATCTGATATTTCTTTTCTTAGGGTTTCATAATTTTCCTTGTAGCAGTCTGTCACCTCTTTTTTTAGGTATACTCCTAGGTATTTATTTTTTTTTTTTTAGCTACTGTGAAGGGAATTGTGTGCTTAATTGGTTTCTTGTATGTTATCAACATAGATAAAGGATACTGATCTCTGGACATCAATTTTATATGCTGAGACATTGCTGCATATCTTGATCATTTCCAGAAGTCTTGGGGTTGAGTCTTTGGGGTTATCTAAGTATAAAATCATATCATCGGCAAAGAGCAAGACTTTGACCTCCTCTGCCCCCATTTGGATGCCCTTTATTGCCTTCTCTTTTCTCACTGTATTGGCTAGAACTTCAAGCATTCTGTTAAATAGTAGTAGCAATAGAGGACATCCTTGCCTGGATCCAGTTCTAAGTGGAAAAGTTTTTAGTTTTACTACATTCAGTATAATATTAACTGTGGGTTTGTTGTAGATGGCTTCAATCAGATTCAGAAATATGCCACCTACACCTATATTTTTAAGTGTTCTAATTAGAAAAGAATGCTGCATTTTATCGAATGCTTTTTCTACATTTATTCAGAGGATCATATGGTCTTTTTATTTTGCTTCTGTTGATATGGTGAATTACATTTATGGACTTGCATAGATTAAACCAGCCTTTCAACCCTGGCATGAAACTACTTGATTGTGATGAATAATTTTTTTAATGTGCAGCTGTAATCTATTGGCTAGGATTTTATTGAGAATTATTGCATCTATATTCATTAGTGAAATTGGTCTGAAGTTCTCCTTTTTAGTTGGGTCTTTTCCTGATTTTGGTATCAGGGTGATGTTTGCTTTGTAGAACACATGTTGAGGAAGATTACTTCCTTCGCAATTTTTTGGAATAATTTCTGCAGTATAGGTATAAGCTTTTCTCTGCAGTTTGATAGAATTCTGGTGTGAAGCCAACTGAATGAGGGAATTTTTTTGTTAGGAGATTTCTTATTATTTCTCGCATCCCAGTTTGGTCTGTTCAAGAGATCTATTACATCTTGATTAAGTCTAGGGAGAGGGTGTGATTCCAAGTGCTGATCCATTTCCACCACATTGTCAAATTTCTGTCCATAGAGTTTCTTGCAGTATTCAGAGATGATCTCTTGTATCTCTGTGGTGTCCATTGTTATTTCTCCTTTATTGTTTCTGATTAAGGTTATTAGAGATTTTACTATTCTGTTTCTAGTTAATTTGGCCAAAGGTTTATTGATTTTATTTTATTTTTTTAATTTCATTAATCTCTAATTTAATTTTGGTTATTTCTTTTCTTCTGCTGGGTTTGGGATTAGATTATTCTTATTTTTCCAATTCCTTAAGATAGTTCATGAGTTTGCTGATGCACTCTCTTTCTTTTTTTCCAATGTAGGCATCTAATATATTTCACTCTGAAGAATGCTTTTGTTTTATCCCACAGATATAGGTAACTTGTGTCTCCATTGTTGTTTTGTTTGAGGATTTTAACAATTTCCTGGTTTATCTCTTCCTGAACCTAATTATAATTCAGCATAAGGTTGTTTAATTTCCAAGTCTTTGTGTTGGGATGAATGTTTTAACTGGAGTTGAGTTCTACCTCTATTGCCCTGTGGTCTGAGAAGATACAGATATAATTTCTATTCTTTTAATTTTGCTGAGGTTTTATTTTCATCCTAGGATATGGTCAGTTTTGGAGTACATAGTACCACAGGCTGACAAGAGACATGTATATTCCTTAGCTTTGGGATGGTGTTTTCGGTATAGGTCTATTAATTTAATTTGTTCTAGGATCATATGTAAGTCCTTTCTATATTTCTTTAGTTTTCATTTAGAGGATCTGTCCAGTTTTGTCAGAGGGGTGTTAAAGTCCCCAACTATTATAGTGTTATGGGATATCATATTACTCAGACCCATCGAGGTCTGTTTCATAAATCTGGGAGCATTTGAGTGCATAAATATTTAAAATTGAAATGTCTTCTGGCTTTATTGTTCCTTTGACCAGTATCTATCTTTGTCTTTCTTAACTGTAATTGCTTTAAATCAACTTGTATCTAAAGGTAAGATTTCAACCCCTCCTTTCTTCTGATTTCCAATCACTTGAAATACTGTTTTTCATCCCTTAACTTTGAGTCTTGATTTATCCTTCAAGGCTAAATGTGTTTCTTGGAGACAACATATGGATGGCTTGTGCTTTTTTTCTTCAATCAGCCAACCTATGCCTCTTCAGTGGTTAATTTTAGTCCATTGACATTTATTGAGAGAATTGATAAGTGTGGTGGAGTTCTATTCATCTTATTTTGTTAAAGTCCATTGTGTAGTTTTATCCTTTGCACCATTGGGGAAGCTGAGTTTTGACCTTTAGCTTCTGGGTGCTTACTTTCCTGGTGGTCCATTATAGTGATCAGTGTTGAGAGTAGGTCTAAGTATTTCCTGTAGAGCTGGTCTTGTTTTGGCCAATTTCCTCAGTGTTTGCATATCCATAAAAGATTTGATTTCCCATCAATTTTGAAGCTTAGTTTAGCAGGACACAGAATTCTTTGCTCAAAATTGTTTTGTTTGAGATGCTAAAGGTGGATGACCATGCTTTTCTGAATTGGAAGGTTTCAGTTGAAAAGTCTGCTATTGTCCTAATGGCTCTGCCTCTGTAGGTCAGTTGGCAATTACTCCTGGATGCTTGCAGAATTTTTTATTTCATCTTGCCTTTGAACAGGTTCATTACAATGTGTCTTGGAGAGGCTCTCTTAGAACTGAGATGATCTGTAGTTCTATATCCATCTGATAGGAGTGTGTTGGGGTCTTTAGTAAAACTGGGAAGTTTTCATTTATGATAGTTTCCATTAGGGCTTCCATTCCTTTGGGATAATCTTCTTCCCCTTAAGGAATCCCTATTATTCATGTTTTAATGCTCCATGGAGCCTCATAGTTCGCTAAGTGCCTGTTCTGCTTTCTCTCTTTTTTTCCTGGCTTTTTAACTACCTGGGTTAACTGAAAACTTTATCCTCTAGCTTTGAGGTTCTTTGTTCTCCATGATGTGACCTATTTTTGATACTTTCTACTGCATCTCTGATTGTCTCCTTCTTTCCTTAAGCTTTGCCATATCCTTTCTATATTCTAGATATCTCTCTTCTGACTTTTGATTCTGTCATTCCATTTTTTTATATATTCCTTTAATTGTCTTTTTCATCCATAATTTCAGTTCCCTTTCTGTCAATCCCATTAATTCATTACAGGTGGAGTCTTCTGCAGTACCTGCCAACTACAGGGGCAGGAGGTCCTTTGCGGAAGTTCCTCTGCTTTGGTTTTTCATGTTGCCTGAATTTTTCTGTTGGTTCCTCCTATGTGTTCTTTCTTCTTGTTCACCTCCTTGTCCCTCTTTTTCCTTCTCACTGCCTCCTTTGTATTAAACTGAAGTCCTTGCTCTTGATGACAGTATGTTGCAATATGTGACCAGACACCAAGTGGTGCTGCATTTTTTTTTTTAGGGGACAGAGAGAACAGTCAGCAACCTCTATGGTTCTTATTCCAAACTTAGTTGCCTTAAGTCATTGCCTTATTGTTTTCTCAGCATTTAGACCCTTTGGGTTGGGATCTTAAATCTCACAAAAATCCTTCAGAGGCTGGTCTCACAGTGCTCCCTGACTCCAGTTCCTGTGGGGTATGGAAGTCCCTCAGCCTGTGACAGAGTAGAGTTCTGATCCTAGCAGGTGAAATTAAGATGGCTGTGCTTTAGGGCCCTGCTAAGACTTTCTCATGACCTCCCAATGGCAGCCCTCTGGCCTCCGAGACCTTCTCAATATGGCTGCCTCTCCAGGCACCAAACCCATAGAAAATCCACTGCAACCTGCACTCATATGTGGTTGCTGTATAGTGTTTGAATCTGTCCCCTCTTCTAAGCTTTCCGAAAGACACACAGCTTCCCCCAACAACTGAAAACTCTGGAAAGGCTCCTCCCATCCCAGACCTCTGTAGAGGGCCAGGAGATCCCAGCTGGTTGCAATCACTTGCCTAATTCTTCTGATTTTCACCACTTGGATCATATGCTATATCCAGCTCACCACCTGCTCACTGTGCTCCTTGAGTTAAGACTCTAGGTCAGTTCCCCGTGCCATGTATGCCTGGGTTCTCTCTTTTTCCCTAGTAATTCTAGGAGAACTCAGTTTAATGATCCTTCTGGTCCACCATCTTGTTCTGCCCCCTCTTTAACACTTTTAAAGTATAATTTCACTGGTTACAGAATTCTTATTTGGTGAGAGAAATTTTTTGTGTGTGTTTTCATGTTTTGCTTTTGCATTCAACACTTTAAATATGTCTTATTACTTGCATAATTTCTGAAGGGAAATCCTCTATAGATAAGATTTCTTCTGCCCCTCACTGCCAGCCTTCAAAGTTTTCTCATTGTCTTTGATTCTCTGCAGTTTCAATATTATATGCTTATGTATATATATTTTAATATTTATTTTGCTTTGTGTTCTGGGAGATTTCTGGATTTGCTGTTTGCATTCCATCATTAATTTTAGAAAACTATCACTTATTATCATTGTAAATATTTATTCTGTTCTTTCCTCCCCCCCTTTTTTTTTTTTTGGCATTACTTTTTCCAAATATGAGAGCTTTGTAATTGTTCTTTAATTCATGGATATTTTTCTTGCAATGTTCACTCTTCTTTCTCGTTATTATAGTGCTTTAAATTTCTGAAATGTCTCTGTTATTCCTTCCTAGAATTCATTTTTCTTCATACATAATCCATTTCTTTTTGCATTTTTTTTCTACTTTTTTTACATTACGACCTTTAGCATGTTTTGTCTTTAGTTGTTTTAAATTCTTTGTCTGATAATCCTAACATCTCAACTATATCTCAGTCTGGTTCTTATGCTTACCTTCAAAGTGTTGTTTGCCTTTTAGTATGCTTTGGATTATATGTTGGAAACCAGACATAATGCTCTAGGCAAAGGAGGTAACTAGGGCTTTAGTGTGGGGTTTTATGTTTGTCTGGTAGAGGTTAGACTGCTTTCTACATCTGTACTGCTTTCTATATCTGTAGGCATCAGGCTACAATTTCCTGTATTGTCTTTTTGTGAATCCTGTTGTCTTTGAAGTTTCCTAAAGCCTTTTTGAAACAAAATGGTCTAAGATGTGCAGTTTTTGCATTTGTTTTCCCTTATTACTCTTATGGTGAACAAGTGTCGCCAAACTGTGACATTTTCACATTTGCAAGTATTTCTCCTTTACCCTCCCCCATTCTGAACTGAGAAATAAAAACTAGAGGAACCTGTAATTGGGCATTTTCTTACCTCCATGTGGTGGGCTACAGATGGACACAGTTGGTTATTTTCCTTATCCAAGGTTAATAAGGATATAGCAAAAACCTGGTTGGTAGACTCCATTAAAACCCTCAGGAAATTTGGCTCTGGTAAAATAGTTTCTGTTGAGGGCAAGCTCTACTAAGAAGGACAAAATGCTCTGGACATATTTCAAAATGCCCACTTTGGAAAGCAGTGAGCATAATGGAATGTTTCTTTGATTTTCATTATGAGAACCTGGTAGGGCTCTTGGAAGTAAACCTTGTAAAACTGTGAGGGCCCCATGGAGTTTTTATCTCTCGAACTTGCCCTCAGTGAACATCTTTAAACTGTTAATTACCATCTAGATTTCCCAACCATGCTACTGGCTCCTGGAGTATTTACCACTCCTGGATACATGCTCCAGTAAATTGTGATGCTCTGCATTTACCTGTCTGATTTTCTATTTTGGGTGCACAGATTTGTTCTGTGACATCAAGTCTTTGAGGGATCTAAGAAGAGTCATTGATTTCTATTTTGTTTTGCCTTGTTCTTGGGTGGACGGGAATGATGACTTCCAAGTTCCTTACATGCTGAACACAAAATCAGAAACTCATTAGACATTCTTGATCATTTCTTTTTTTTGAGACAGTGTCTCACTCTGTCATCCTGGGTAGAGGGTAGTGGCATCAGTTCACAACAACCTCCAACTCTTGGGTTTGAGTGATCCTCTTGCCTCAGCCTCCCAGGTCTGCCATAACACCCAGCTATTTTTTGTTGCAGTAGTAATACTACTACTACTACTACTAGTATTTTTTGTCTCTGTCTCATTGCTGTTTTAGCTGGTCAGTGTCAGGTTCAAACTCACCACCTTCAGTCTATGGGGCTGGCACCCTACCCACTGAGCCACAGGCACCGCCCACTGGATCATTTTTTATCCCCCACTATTGATATCATCTAGTGTGGCAGACAGATATGCTAAGCAGATGTCAACAGAAGCTTAACTCATCGGGAAAATTAGGTCCTAATAAGTGCTTTGCACCCAACAACGTATCAGACTCTTTCAAATCCAGTATTCTACTTTGTCACAATAACCATGTATTTAGATAAGGCTAATATTATTCTATAGTTTATTTTGAGAAACTGAGTTAAGTAATATGTTCACTCTAAAGCTGATGCACAAATAAAAACCAGAAAATGCATGTAAATTTTTCAAACTATGCCTGACTTCTTTATTTTAATGCTTTGTATTAACTATAAGATTTTTTTCTTTTAATTTTATATTTAATGTTTTAAAAAAATGTTAAATATAAGATATTGTGCAGTTGCCAGGGCTGCGATGCACTGCATCAAGATAGCTCAGTGCAGCCTCAAACTCCAGCCATCCTCTTGCCTCAGCCTCCTTAGTAGCTGGGAACACAGGTGAGCACCACCATGCCTGGTTAATTTTTCTATTTTTTTGAGATGAGGTCTTACTATGTTGTCCAGGCTGGTCTCAAACTCCTGGCCTCAAGAAATCCTCCTTCCTCAGTCTCCCAAAGTGCTAGGATTATAGATGTGAACCAACAACATGTATGGCCTACATTTTAATCGTATGATGCTTTGACATCTGAAGGACTTCTGGCCTTGAGGAGGCACTTCCCTGCTTGGCATTTGCTAATTCATGGAGATAGTATATCATCATAATCACATAGCTTAGAACATACCTTTCATATGCAAACCAACAAACCCTCAGCTGAAATCCTTCCCACCCTGTCTTTCTCCTTTATCTAATTCTCACACAAGGAACCAATTTTTCTCCTTCTTAATTCACTCCAGAGCTTGAAATTAGACAAATAGACATGACCCCTAGAGCCCAGTGCTCGTCAGACTTATTCCAACTAGCCAATCCCAAGCTTGCTCAGTTGCTCACTCTGCCTCATCCATTCTTTCCCAGGAAACCTCAATAAACATTCCTGCCGACACTTCCCTGTGTCCCTTCTGCCCCTGGAACATGTGTGGGGCCTCCCAAGTGGGCCTTTGGGGAGTAATACTGTGTACTCCATGATATGTGGGGGCCTCCTGTGTGGCTCTGTGGGGAGTGATGCTGTGTGTCCCAGAATGTGTGTGGGCCCTTCTGTGTGGCTGTGTGGGGAGTGGTGCTGTGTGTCCCACAATCTTGTGGCCCTCTGGTGTGGCTCTGCCGGCAGTGGTGCTGTGCATCCCATGACCTGTGACTGGTAAGTTCTTGTGGCCCGGGCATTGCTCTCTTCCTCTCTGTCACCTGATTTAAACACCTGATTATAACAAAATTCTGGCCCAATTTAAAACATGCCTCTTCGTTGATATGAAACATCAAGGCTTACACCCCTTGACTTTTTTCCATTGAAAGTGCAGAAGGATACTGTCTAACGTGCTCATTGTTTAAGAAAGTTTGTCATTAGTTTCTTCTTTTTAATTGCTAAATGTAAGACTTTTTTATGATTACTTCATAAAGTAACATTTTCAGGAAGTTTGTCCTTCCATCTTTTGTCGCCCTGGCAGACACTGTGTGATTGAAGCTCATCTAACCAATCACAGGGACATCTACCCACTGTGTTTACAGCGTCTGCAGCCCTGTGCCAGCACTGGGCAGAGCAAGGCAGCCCAGACCCTCCTTCCTCCATTACTTTTGCTGTAATGTGGGCAAACTTCTCTGTGTTATGATGATTTCTATAGAATATGTAGGATATATGAAAATAAAAAATGTGGTGCACTTCATTGTGTAATGAAAAAGGGTCTCTACCTGAAATATTTAATGAGATATTTTTCTGCCTAACATGTGGCTAGGAAAATTTTACAGATTGCATTCCATTTGGGAGGAATGAAATGTAACAAATTCTAGTTTAGAAAATGATCAAATCAAAAATTATATAAAACTGCAAAGTACAGCAGTAATAATTACACTGTGCTAGAAATGTTAACTTGGAAATATAACGGAATTACTATTTCTGCCATCTCACAGATAACTGAGTTGAGCAGTCCCTGGGGCCCTCACACCAGAAGAGAGAAATCCTTCTCATCTCTGTCCTTTGTTCTTTACTGACAATTGTGCAAACTCACTGCTACGACCTGGTGGACCTTATTTTCCCTTTTAATTTCCATTGCTTGTGTATTAACTTCCTCCTTCACCTTTCATGTCCTCACACCTGAAATAGTTGGGGTTTTTTGTTTAGAAAGTTATAAATTGTTATTGCTTCAAAAACTTTTTGTTCCATATTTATGGATGCTTTTTGGGATCTCAACTGATATTGTTCTTATCAACATATTTGGATAACTAGAACAAAGACTGCTAAATATTTATTTGTTTGTTTGTTTGTTTGTTTATTTATTTTAGATAGAGTCTCACTCTGTAACCCAGGCTGCAGAGTCAGCCTAGCTCACTGTAACCTCAAACTCCTAGGCTCAAGTGATCCTCCTGCCTCAGCCTCCCAAGCAGTTGGGACCAAAGACACCTGCCACAACTCTTGGCTAGTTTTTCTATTTTTAGTAGTAAGATGGTCTTACTCTTGCTCTGGCTGGTCTCAAATTCCTGAGCTCAATCAATCTTCTGGTCTCAGCCTCCCTGGGTGCTGGGATTACAGACCACTACTCAACTCCTCTAGGAAGTTAAAAACAATAAAATCATATATCTTCATTAAAGATGAGAATTGGAAATTATCTGTCCACTGTTAAGTGTTTTATGGAAAAAACACACTCACAGGGTCACATATATGTCATGCATACCCCTGGAATTGTAGTGCTCCTTATAGAACAATTTGAATCTTAAACAAAGTGAGTTAGCTATTTGGTGATTTAAATACAATTTAAACATTTATGGAAATAATTGAAATGTATTAATAAAATACTGGATTGAGGTTAGAGGAAGCTGAGTTGTACATGAAGTTGGACTTGCCTCTCCTGACTGATATGAACTTGTCACACAAATAAAAATACTGAGGCCTGGACAAAACTTAAAGGGGTACAGAGAGAGAAATTATAAGCACATCACATGCCATTTAATTTTATGACCACAATTTCTTCCTTTTCTCAGAAGCCAGTTGCAGGGTTTCAAATCTATGAGCTAGGAGGCCATTTGTCATGGTGCTGTGAAGGATCGGAGATCAGGGGAGAACAGTGGCTGTCTGAATCCTGTGTGTCACTGCAGTGCCACTTGTCATTTTGGGACCCCAGTTCAGGAGACAGGATCCTTAAGGACCTGGGATGAGTTTTACAGGATGCTGCGGTTGCAAAGTCATTACCAAATAGTTTCTCTTGGGCTGACCCCTGGTCCACTCTCTCTGCCCTGGTTCTTTCCATTCAACACAGATATGTGTTCCACAATATTTGGGTTAAAATAAAAGAACAAAAATCTCTTTTGTCATATAGTGTCCACATTCTTACTGTTAAAATCTGCACTCAGTAGATAATATCGTGTTCATGTTAACAGTCAGGTTTTAGGGGAAGGAGAAATGATTTAAAAGACATATTCTGAGACTTTATGATATCCTAAGTTTCATTAATTACTAAATTCATTAGTAGTTTTATTTATATGTGTTTATCAGGCATTTTCTAACTACTCCTTTGAATCCATGATAATAAAAATGTGCCATTTTTCTGCAATTCTGTGGGGGTTATATCTATACACCTACAAGAATGCTTCCTGTCTTACTGTCCCTAAATAGCAAATCATTAGTAATCTCACTTCTGGGTCAGACAGCACAACCTCGTGTGTGTGCATTTTGTGCCCTGCTGTGTGTATTCTCACCTAAATGTATACTGAGTGAGGATTCATACTTGTTTTCAGAGTTGGATAAAGCTTGCTATTATATTAAACCATTATTTTACTATCATCGATATCAGAATAATAGCAACATTTGCATAGAGTTTACTAGGTGCCAGGCCCCGAAACAAGGGTTTTATGTATATTAATTCATTAACAAATGAGTCCTCAAAGCAATCCTGTGAGGTGCGTGTGGCTGTTACCTCCATTCTACAGATTGGAAAGCTTCATTATAGAAGCTCAAGTAACTTGCCAAAGGTCACAGAGCAAGTAAGGGGCAGGACTGAGGGTCAGGGCGCAGGTGCCCGACAGAACACAGTCACCACAAACCAAACAGAAAGAGACAATATCGAAGTAACAGCTGAATTGTTCCAGTGAAAACATGACCTGGATATTATGCAGAAAACATCCCTAGAAGCTGACATTTTAAAGCAATGATTCTCGGAGAAAAAATATTTTCTAGTTAAGTGTTTCATGTGTATTTTGTTTTCAAAGTACAAGATCTGATTTTCAGAGGATGTGCAAGGTCTAAGCTGACAGTCTCTTGGGCTTAGCAGGAGGAATATAAAAAGTGGAATATTCCAGTAACAAGGCTTGAAACAAGAAAAGGAAACGGGAGGGGATCATTGCCTCTGAGAAGACGTAGGAAGCTACGTGGAAAGATACCATATTGACTGCTGATGTGAGAAAGACAAGCCGCAGCCCATCCTTCTTCAGATTAACGGTGATTCTTCCATATCAGACGTTATCAAAGTCTCAAGTCTTGAATTCAATAGAAAATAGACGTGGTTTACAGGACAGCTTTCAAAACCAGTAATAACGTCATTATTAATTGCTTATAACTACTATATCCACTCGTAAACCTGGACCGAAGTGGTAGGTCTTTCAGGCTGCACCCTGTGAACTGCGTTTCATACACATGCTTTCTGGTCCAACAGAGAAGCAAGAAGTAATTGAGATAATTTTAGACATGAATCATAAATAAGAGTGGAAAATGCAAATGAGGAGAAATGCTATTTAGGTTTTTCCAGGAGCGAAGTTTACTGGCGTCCTTAGCTTTTTGAAAACATTTTATTTTGGCAGCTAGAATGGAGGTTTTCTCCCAGAACAGAAGCAAGCATTGCAGGACAGGTCTCTTCTGCAGAGCCTGCTGACGAAGCTTCCACTAAATGAAGACAACTACCAAGCCAATGCCAACTCCCCAGGACACTTACACCAGACATCTGTTCTAATCCCAGAGTCTATTAACTTTTTTGTAAAGTTCTAAAGAGCTAAAGAGTAAATATTTTAAGGTCTGAAGTTTATGTGGTCTCTGTTGTAACTACTCACATTTGTGCTGTACCAGAAAGCTTTCAAATACAACAGGTAAATACATTGCCTCGACTGTATTAAAGATAATTTAAAATTTTATTTACAAAAAAAAGTGGCAGGCTGTTTGCTCCACTGGCCGTAGCTTATTGACTTCTTTATTTAATTATAAATTTAATAGAAAATTTAAAAATTAAAAATTATAAGAAAATAAATAACGTAAAGGGAAAGGACCAAGATGAAACAATAAGGACAAAACAATTTATAGAAAGAAGTAAAGTTACTGAAAATTCAAACCCTAGCCTTAAAAATGGGGGGTCTACTATTGCAGCCCACGTAGCCTATAGCCACGTAGCTAGGAGGAGTGAGAGTTATAGGAAATACCTGTATGGCTCAATAATGGAACACCTGGGTGGAAAGGGCATGGAGAGGGATTTGGCTCTCCTAACAAGCATGAGAGCTCGCGAGATGAGAGCAGTGGGGAATTGGCAGTCTCTACACCTGTGGTGTTGAGAGGCAGGAGATCAGCCTTATATTAGGTGGAGGAGAAGGCAGTCGGGAGCCTGCACATTCTATCATGGGCCCGCTTGCTCTGACTCTGTCTCCTCTCCTGCCTGCAGAACGCCAGCACGGTGTCTCTCTGCTGAAGATCACCAAGCTCTGCTAAAGACTAAGATCTATCTTTCTAAGCAGACTGCTTTATTCTCTCTAAGACACTTTCTCTCTCTCTCTCTAGCTAAAGTAGATAACCCTCAGACCCCTAAGAGACCTGAGCAAGGTAACAAAGTGGTCCGCATCTAGAACCTAGTTAAGCTGGGCCGGAGGCCTGGCACAGTGACATGTGACAGTCCTCTTAAAAAAAGATATCATACATAAAATGTGCTGTATCAACTTACAAAAATAATATAATTATGACTAAAATGGAGATGAAGTAAATTCAATATAAACAGCAAGACAAAAATGTATGAAATAATTGAAATTGAATTCAAAGGCTGTGAGAAATAGAAAGTGAGAAGGGTCTCTAGGAAAGGGACTTCAAGGGGGATGGGAAGCAAACCTGGCCTGCTGAACCAGGACATTGTAGGGCCTGTAAGAATATGATTACAAGGTAACCTAGGTAACCAATGACCAATAGAAAAGGGCAATGCTTCCTAGAGGCACAGACAGGCCACTGAAAAACTTGCAACCCATTTCAAACCGAGAGTATTTATACCCCTGCAGGCCTTTGTCCCCATCTCCCTCAGCCCTTCTCTCCTTCCTGAGAGGGACCCACTTGCAACTCTCTTTGGTAGTGCTCCAACTTCCTCTTTCTTCTTCCTAAATAACATCTCTCTTTGTTACACTGAAATTTGTGAGGGTCACTCTTGCTGTCTACTGAGCCTGCCTCCAGTTTTATTTTCTGTTTCCATTTAGTTTTTACTTTCAATGATCACCATGCCTCAGTTGGACTTTCTAACTTAGCCAGGAGTCAAACAGGTAACTGGGTTTCAGCAGCCGGAACCCCTGACTCCCCAATAGAAACGGCAGCACACTTTTAATTCCAGAAACTCTGCATAGGTAATTAATTAAAGACAATACTGAATTACATAAAGAAAACTTCCCAGCACTGATGGAAAGCAAACCTTTATATTAATATAATTCACAAAATGCTAAACCAGCATTTACACACTGTGCCAAACACAGAAGTGCAGATACAGAAGGGAAAAGCCTACAGCTACTGGCACGGGGGGAGGGGAGCAATGAGGGAGAGAAGAGAGCAACGTAGTAAAACTGCACACAATAGAAAACGAAAGATTTATCCCAGCAATGTTTGCTGAAAAATACTGGAGTAGTACCTTCACTATTCTGGGGAAAATGATTTTGAAGGTAGCTTTCTAGGCTAGGCCAAAATGGCTGTCAAGTCGGATGGCAAGATGAATACATGTTCTTAGTTATTCAAAGACTCAGAATTCCCTTCAGTTCCATCCAAAACTTGTCACTACAACTCCCTCCCAGGGATGACTTCCTGTATGTGTGTGTAAAAGGCATATATGTGTGTGTATGAAGTCTGACACGAGTCACCAAACTCATACTAGGAAATCGGCTCCATACTTCACTGCTGAAGATCAGGCAAGTCCTCCGCTTGGGGAACTCTGCACTGACACCAGTGCCTAGTTCACCTGTCTTCCCCACCCCCCACCCAATACCTTAGTTTACCTTTCAATGTAATTTTGGAGCTCTTCTTCTGGAATGGCTTCAGAGCTGTCATCATATTACTCAAGATGTCTTCCTTTCAATCATTATTTCCTTTTTCTTTAGGTAAAGAAAAAAGGCATTGAGGGGTCAATCAGATGAAGAAGGAGGGTGTTCTAATACCTATTTGTTTACTGGTTAAAAGCTTCCTCACAGTGCTGTGGGAGCTGGCTCACTGTCTTGATGCAAGAGCCATGAGTTATTGGCCAGGATTTTTAGTACGATCTTCCAAACGTTCTTTCTATTGATGTTTACTAGGTCTTCTATCCAGGGGCCTATATATATATATATACTAAATAGAGAGGAAAATACTATATTAGAATTGTAACACTCAACATATTGATGACATTTGTTATCTTGTATATTGCATCTTCTGTTATAATTGTTGAAGTCAAATGTGACTTGAGTATTACAATTTGAATATAATTGTTTCCCTTTCTTAAAATTTGTATACATTTTTGGGACCCTTTTATATATATGTATATATATGGCATAAAGGAAAATGGAACATCTGAGAATGATAGAAAGAAGGAGGGGAGGCCGGTCCAGGGATTAAGAATAGGCTTTATTTTAATGCAGCAGAATGGGGTCTGAGCAGGATTCAGGCCCCCTCATACAGTTTCAAGGGACATTTATTAGGGCAGTTGGAATATGGGAGGGAGTCACGAGAGGGGAGGGGAGTCATCTTTCCTGCAGAGTGAATGATGCTGGCTAAAATAATAAATGTGAAAATAAATTTTAAAAGAATAAACTTGGATTAACCTTTGAGATGTTACTATTTGGATGGTGGAACTGTAACCATCTTGGATTATTTCCATATAAATCTAATTGGACATCTTCCTCCTGTAGTTATTGATGTGTTTTCCACTGTTAATGGATTTAGACATTTTACAACACACCAGTAGACTGGCCGTGGGACCCTCTATAAATGTTAAAGTATTAACTATATCAAGAAAAATAAAATACTGCCAATTTAGAGCTGAGATGATAAGGAGGTGGTGAGAGAGATTCTGGGGAACCAAATACATCTACAAGCTAAACACACTTAACTTTGATACAACAAAAATAAATTTATGCATATGAAATTTATATGTATATGAAATTTGTATTTTTACCCGTTTTTGTAGTTTTTATTTTTCATGCTTCCTTTCATGAGTAGGCATTCCTGTGAGAGAAGAGAATTTAAAAATTTCTGAAAATGAAAAGTTAAAAGAAAACATTTTATGATGAAGGCTTGCTCTCTCCTTCATGGGAGGCATCTTCTTCCTTCTCCTCCATGGTGAACTGGACAAGCCATCACTGTCAGGCACTAATCCCGTTCAGGAAGGCTTCCTGCTCATGACTTAGTCACCTCCCAAATACCTGACTTCTCAACACGGGTGCCCTGGAGATTAGGTTGATCATGGGACTCGGAGGGGGACACAAACCTTCAGACCACAGCAGCCACCTTCGTTTTCCTCAAGTCTTTCAGTGTGATGAAGTTGCCTTTTCACAGACACACGTAACAGATAACTAAAGCTGTGTTTATTCGTCTGATTTTCAGGTACAACAATCCACAAATATCTCATTTCATTTAATCCGGTCACCCACAGGTTATATAACATTTTTCAAAGCCTTAGACCTAGAACTCAAGTCTCTGAATGGCACAGCTATCTGGTCTAGGAAGCGAAATACAGTCCTAAAATTGTTGTCTTTACTTTTTCTACACTCAGTGAACCATTTGTATCTTTTATATTGTGGAACATATTAAGATTATTCAAACACCCCACATACTGGTTTTTAAAAATTAATTACTCACAAAATATTTAACTTTTTAAAGCCACCAATGTCTCTACTTTTTCTTTAACCATCTATAATGTAATTCCACCAAAGGTCTTGACCTCTCAAATTTCAGAAGACTTTCTAATTGCCAAATGAAAATGATCTTACCTCACCCCTACTGATTTTATTGCAATCACTTGAGCTATTTCATACTCTTATCCAATCTCTCCCGATTATAAACTTTCTATTTTGCTGACATGTTTTGTTCTCTCAACCCTTCAAGAGTCTTCTTTTCTGGCATTTCTCCTCTAATTAGCTTTTAGGCTCCTCGATGTTCGGCTTTTTCTGTCCTGCTTTCCTAGAACCACAGTGTTTTCTGCTCTGAGCAGAGTGGGTTCTGGCTGGGTAGGCCTCCTTCTCTCTCCATCCTTGTATTCCTCTAGAGATCCAAAGACGAAACTCAAAGCCTTCTGAGGTCACTTTGTGAATGCCGCTTCAAGTCCTCAGCTCAGGGTCTCTAAAGTAACAGGTTTAGGGGTTGCCACACCCCCACTTGGGCTGCTCCTGGATTCGCTGTCACAGTGTGGGGGCTCTGTCTTTCTCGCACAGGCAGCCGTGGGCCTCCCCCATGGGGGCTTCCCTCAGACTCTTCTTCTTCCCTGATACCACCCTGCCCTGATTTCTCACTTCCAGCCAGTGAACCCCAGTTAGCTGGCTGCACGTGGAAGGGTGAAAAGAACACCCCTGAGTCATCCTGGAGGAAAAGTGTGTGGACTGGATACAATTTGCTCTTTCTTCTCTTTTTCCTTTTAACTCAAATAGAAAGGTGAAGATAAGAACAGATAATTAGGAGGTTTAGGGATAGGGTCCCAGCCAGGGTCCACAAAAAGAGAGACCACCCCATGAACGAAGGATAGGCTTTATTTTAAAGGAGCGGCATGGAGTCTGACCAGGAGTCAGGCCCCTCACAAAATGTATTTTTTTTTTAATTGAGTCACACAATTTCAAGGGACTTTTATTAGTAGCTGGAACGTGGGAGGGGGTGGTGAGAGGGGAGGCAGGTCGTCTTTCCTGCAGAGTGAATGATGCTGCGTCTGAGACCCATCTTAGAATCACTGCCTCCAATCGCTCCTGATTATAAACTTTCTATTTTGCTGCTTTGTTTTTTTCTCTTGACCCTTCAAGAATCTTCTTTTCTGGCTTTTCTTCTCTAATTCGCTTTTAGGCTAACACCTGCAAAGGTGTTAACCTTTCACCAGGGCCTGATCTCTAGTGCCAGCCAGGACCAGGGTAGGAGATTCTGATCTTTCCCGGGAGTGTGGGGAGGTGGCTGCTGTGACCACGCCCTTTGGCCTCTGACCTGCGTTCTGTCACTAGCTCTTCTCCCAGGATGGCTGTGCTCTGGTCAGCCTAGTGAGGATTTACAGGGTTGAAGGAAAGGGGGTCACTGTGGTCTCACAGTTTGGTTTCTGGCTGCCTTTCTGTCACTAGCTGTTTCCTAAATAGCTGTACTTTTGTCAGGGTCATGAGGATTTCTTCCCCACAATAATAATACAGGTTTTTAAGAAGAGGACAAGCAGTGCAAGAAGAACACAGGGTGGAGGTGGAAAAGTCTGGATTAACTGCAGACAAGTTGAGGGGTCATCGACTTCCCCTATGACGAGGGCACTCACCTCTGTGAATTACTCTGAAAACAATTTATTAGTCAATCCGTTGATGGAGTTTCTTTCTGCCGTAGGTCCTTGGTCTCTGAGATTGAAGAATGAATCCAGGGACACCGAGCAGTGATAAGATGGGATTTATTAGACAGAACGGGATAGATGGAAGGAAAGGCCCTAGAGCCTGGGCCGAGGGCGAGACCCAAGTGGGAGGCCCCAGCGGGCCTTTTGTCCAGAGGTTATAAACTGTAAACGGAGAGGTCTGGACAGCTGGAAGACACCTTGTCCGGAGTGATTCGTGAATGAATGTGTTAACAAATGAATGCCGTCCTTCCAGCTCTGGCCTGGCGTCCAGAAGAGGCCCACTCAAGGAATACTGGCAAAACTGCTTTTCTCCTGTCTTGCTTGTATTCAGAGAGTACGGTTTAGAGAAAAAGAAGTCTGTTTGATTAGGCCTAGAAAACAAGAGTCCTTGTCCAGTCCTGGATGGGGGACCCTGTATCAAACTGAGCAGATGAAGGCTTCCAGGGAGCCCAGGGCACAGGACTAAGCTGCCTCAAAATAGCCTTCTAGTTTATCCGGGTTACTCACATCTACTTCAGCAACATCTCAGTATTCTGTCACTCTCATTTTAAGTGACAGATTCCCTAGTTTAGGTTCTCATCGTTAGTTTTTGCCATCTGCGTTATTGTTAAGTGCTGTAGTACAAAGGTGTGTGTGAAATCCCCCAGGAGGTAGCTTTAGGAGGCGGAGTCTGTGGGAGGACTGACCAGGAGGGAAAGCCTTCAGCACTTGGGCACTGACCCCTCATCAAAGAGCCCATAGCACACCAGCCCACCCTTCCACCCTGAGAGATGCAACAGCGGGTGCCACCTAGGAACCCAAATCTGCTGGCTCCTTGATCTTGAACTTGCCAGCTTCCACAACTGTGAGAAATAAATTCCTGTTGGTTTAGAAGCCACCCAGGCTAAAGGATTTTGCTACATCTGCCTGAATACACTAACATAAGGTCTCCTCAATATTTTTCTATTTCCTTGCTTCAGTTTTGCTGAAGTCATTTTAATACAAACAAACCAGATCATGCCATGCAAGTCCTGAAAATAAGCAATGATGTAATAATTAAGTACAAATATTTTATGTCTCTTAAATTTCCCTACATACTAAATTTGTAACTCCTCTCTTCTCCTGTAACACTTACAATCACCCCCAAATCCAGCTCCATTTTCTGAATAATGTCTGTTTCTTTACTGAGCAGGCACAGGTGTCCCATCAGTCCCTTTCTGAAAGGACATTGCCGAAATCCGCAGGGACTTGGCCTCTTCCTGGGACTCTTGATGCCCCCAGAGAATAATTATGTTGCTTTGACATATCTGATGTCCTTCAACAAACTGGAACATGAATGGACTTCTGCTCATTACACTTTTCAAACTTGTGTTTTGATTTTGCTTTGTGAATCATCACAGTCCATTTTCTTCTTTACAAAAAGGTCAGCTATGGGCAGCGCCTGTGGTTCAAAGGAGTGGGGCGCCAGCCCCATATGCGAGGGGTGGCAGGCTCAAACCCAGCCCCCACCAAAAGCTGCAAAATAAATAAAAGGTCAGCTATTGTGTTGCTGCTACAATGGTCATTTTCCCTAGTTCCAGATTTCTACAGCTTCTTCAAAGATTTGGAAATACGTAACTTAGCTTAAAATACTGAAAGGCTGCAATATTGGAGCTTTTTAAAATTGCCTCCCCAGGATCTGCAAATGGATTCCAAGTAAAGACAAAACAAATCCTGATGAAGGCTTTGTCACTTTGTTATTTTCAAAAAATCTTTGGATATATCCACAGTGTTCTTGAGAATTGAGAACGTATCTGACCTTTAGTGTGGCAGTGGTTTAGGCAATGATTATAGAACAAGTGGTTATGTGATATTTAGTCCATGCCAGGTCACTATCTAAGGACTCTACACATATTAACTGTTTATTTTCCTTCACAACCCAATTGTTCGGGTGCAGAGCTCAGTAGGTTCTGTCCATGGGATGAGTAAAGAATTTATCTATGCCAAAATTAGGACATAAAAGTATAAGCTTATTTTATGTCTTAAAAGGAGAATATAGGGGGAAGAAAGAGAGAGAGAGAGAGAAAAGAGAGAGAAAAGGGGTGAGAAACAGCCTGGCTTCCCAAAGGGAGAAAAGAAGAATGCCCGCCCTTGAGGGCCAGTGGTCAGCTAAATTTATGGGACACAAACAAAAGTAATTGCAGCTAAATTCACAAGATATTATGAGAACTGTCCATGTGTTTTCCCTCCAGCAAAGTTGAAGACATATCCTATTGTTCCTCCTGGACACTCAGAAACTGGTTGAGGCTTAAGGGAACAATTTCTAAAGGGCAAAGATGCTGATGAATGTGAAGAAGAATCCACATTTCCTCCTGGTTTGGCTCCTCAATGCTTTGTGAAAAACAGAAGTCCATGAGCCCTTCTCCCCCAATAACAGAAAGACAGACTTTAGCGTGTATTGAAAAGCTGTGCATTAATATTTTATTGGCTTTAAAGACTGACCATCCTATGTAGTTGTTTCCTGACTCACTACATAAGGAAAGGTCCAGAGAAGCCATCCCCCAGGGTAGAGGTCACATGGCTCCGAGTTGGGAAAATGTTTTGCATCCAGGCTTCTACCCACTTTTTACCCAAGGTAAGTAGATTAGATTTAGTCATTGTTTTGACTTCTTTATTTTTTTTTTCTTATACACCTCATCTTTTAATGCAGCTAACGAAATCTTTGCTGTGTTGTATGTTCAATCATCTAACCTCATTTCTTTTGGGACACTCGGTCAAGAAACCTTTGATAATGTATTTTACACATTTTTTATCTGTCCTCATGTTTCCATGACCATCGTATGAAAAAGTGAACATTAAGTATTTGATCCAAAGTTTGTAGAACACTTTTGTGGTTCAAACATCTATAAATAGATCCACAATCACTTTGTCTACTTTGAAAAATGTCGCCTGTGCCCTCAAAACCTATTTGAAAGTTTCCAAGTCAGCATCAGGGCCACACACGTGGTTTCCCAGCCTCCTGTTCCCCAGAAACCAAGGAGCCTGAAGTGGGGCTGAGCATTGCGATGGAAGCAACCCCAAAATGAGCAGCTCAAAATCCCCCGAATCACAAAGTCTCGAGGGCTAAAACAAATGCCAGGCCAAACATGGAAAAGGAGCTGCATCCTGACTTTCTTCTCCATAGCCTTTGGAGCTTTCTTCTCCATAGGCCGTGGGTGGGGTGAAAACAGGGTGACCCTGTAGTATCTGCAATCTATAAAACCTTAATGCTCCCTCCTAGTGACTGACTGGAACCCCTCTTGGCCAAGGGGATCCCTGAAACTTAGTCCCTAGCCGTCAGAAAGGCAATCAGAGAGGCCCCATCAACCCCTCTGCCTCCGTTGAGAAGCCGTCTGTGACTCATTAACAGGCCTATGGAAACCACCTGCAGGTCCTCGATAGACACAGCAAACCACCTGGGTATGGACCTGTGTCCTGTACTTTGTCTCTGATTAACAGATCCTAATCTTAGCTTCTTTTTGATGATCGCTGGTCTATTAGGCAGAGGCTAATTCTTTCAGTCAATCATCAGCCAAAGAATCTTTAAACCCACCTTTAAAACCACTATATGTTTTCCACGTATTGATTTATGAATTTACCAGTAATTCCTGTCTCTCTGAAATGTATAAAACCAAACTGTGACCCCACTACGGTGAGTCCACTTGCTCAAGGCTTCTTCGCTGTAGCTCAGGATAATGGTTCTCAAATTTGGCTCAGAATAAACCTCTTTGATTATGTTACATCTCATCTGAACTGGACTGCGTATGTGACAGTAAAATGAGGTGCTTTAAAAAATTACAGTGGAGCAACAGATATAATCTGGTCATTTCCCAGGTGTACAAACTGATGTATAGATATTCACACTGGAAATAGAAAAAAATCAATAAATCTATAAATGCGATTGCCACAAGTTCTCATTCATTATTTCATATTTGATCCTTGGACACATGGCAGTTCACGGAAGCGTCATCTCCTCCAGCTGTGGCAAACAGGCTTGAAAAACTATTAAATGCATGTACACGCACCCCAGTCTCCAACAGGTTTATCTTCTTTATCTCAAATTTGCATAATACAGGCCTATTTTCTAAAAGTCAATTTGCCACTTATCATCACCGATGTTAATTTCCACACCTTTTATGGGCATGCGTGGTTTGGAATTGTAATCGCTTTGTGTATCTGTAATCCATATTTCAACTTAATAAACCTGCTAGGTTTCAAATTACATTTCAGGGGGTAGTTCCTGTCTTGTTTTCAACCCTCATGAAATGTTTGCACTCAAATGGAACAACTTGGTGAGCAAAGTGCCTTCAGCACTTCTGTCAAGATTTAGTAACTTAATCTGACTTCCTGCTAAAACACCAACTCTTTTCTAAACATTTAGGTAGACTCTGGCTGGGTCTCATTGCTGTGAGCTAAATACATACTGATTAGCAGAGAAACAACCCCCAGAACATGTTACTAAACAAATCCATCACCATTTTTATGCAGAAATGGAAAAAAAAATCACAATTTAATAAGTAATGGACTCAGGAAGAAGATAAATTACAGAATTTGTTGGAGAGCAAAGAATTTAGCAAAGACAGTGTTGGATCTCAAATCAATAGAGGTAGAGATAAAAACATTTCAAACATGTTGGCAGGCCGCGGAAGGCAGCTACCACTTGGCCCGACTTTGATACACAAGATGCAATGACATATTAAAGTAAATACCACTTGCTTCTCCTCACTGGACATCATTTTACCAGTTTTAATGGTAGTAAGTGACTGGAGGGTAAAACCTCCATTCTGTGCTGACCAAGTCCATTGATTCTGCCGTTACCGCAACACAATTGGTCATTCTTAATTAGAAAACTAAAGAAGCTTGGGGGTTTAATCAGAAATGGTGATAAAAGTGCAAATGGCTTTAAATTACACCGGATGAGACATACATAGAGGAAATAGTGAGGATATGAGAGTAATAGAACAAAATACCACGTGCAGTCTTCCAGGGGGCAGGCTGGAAAGGATGCAAGACTCTCTCCGTGCCTTTGAGGTCTCATCCAGAAAAAGAGAACTAAATGAATTTAATCTCAATTTAACTTTTCAACAGATGGAGGTGCTCAAAGTTAGAATATTGAGTTCTTCATTGCCACCTGCATTCAAATAAGTCTGATGACTCCCAGATGAGATTATAGTAAGGACTGAAATATGGGTGGTTGGGCAACGTGACCACTAGCTTTTTTTTTTTTACTACAATGTGATTGTCTATCCTCTCCTCCTTCATAACCACCAGCAGATATAGAATACCAGGGGAAATTTAGTGTGCTGCAATAAAATTATTCAATTATAAAAATTTTGTTATTAGGAAAATAGTTTAGATCCTCTATCCCAAAAAATAAGTTGAAGAAGTGAGTAAATAACAGATGTGATATAGGTTTAGTTTTTGAGGTAAACAATCAGTTGCTATTCATCCCCACAGAGCTGAATAAAAGAAAATTGACATAAAATGAAGAAGAAATATTATAATATAAAACATGCTATGTAAGAGCTGCTCGGATTAAGTAAAAAATATTGACTCTGTTTTCCTTGATTATCAATAAAGAATAATAATCACACGTCTGTTTGGTTAGCTATAGCTCTAATTATAAAACATTAAATACTTAATATTCTTATAGTGAACTTAAGTCTAGTTATATGTTGTTATAAAATGCAACTAAAATACACAGATGCCAACATAAATAGAAACACCAAACCAAATAAAACTTTGGAGGATTATTAGTGTGTCTACAAAAAATTCTCTGTTAACCTATCAAAGGTGAATTGATTCCCAAACATGTACGTGGCACAATATCCAGTCAGAGAATTGACATCAGCTTTCCTAAAAAAAATACAACCTGTCATCCAATGTAATAAAGTAAATATGGTGTCCATTCGGTAAGTACTGGGTCACCTGTGAGATTTTAAGACATGCGTTTAAATTTTTCCTGTGGGACCCTGAAAATATCTCTTAGGTGTTTTTTCAGAGATGTAGTTTCCAAGAAGATAAAATACAGGTGATGACTATTGTCAAGATTTTCAGAGTGAGGTTGAATTACATATTTGTTTTCTAAACAGTGAGAATTCTGGTATCTGTCAAGTTGCCAAAGGCTGTGCCTTCCTGGGGATTTTGAGAAGCACTTCAGAGGGCCGGTGTGGTGGCATGAGCCTTGTAACCCTAGCACTCTGACCTCACAGGGTTCAGACCAGCCTGAGCCAGAGTGAAACCTCATCTCTAAATGTAGTCGGGCATTGTGGTAGGTCCCTGTAGCCCCAGCTACTTGGGAGGCTGAGGCAAGAGGATTGCTTAAGCACAAGAGTTTTAGGTTGCTGTGAGCTGTGATACCAAAGCACTCTGCCAAAGATGACAAAGTCAGAATCTGTCTCAAAAAGAAAAAGAAAAAAAAAGAGATACACTTCAGGAAGAGAGTCATAGGGGATCTTGGAGCTCAGGAGGGGTGAGTCCTTCCTCTCAGATGGATGAGCCTCCTGCCTCCCTATGGGCAGGCTTAAGAGCTTAATGACAGCAGGGGTAAGTATGGAGAGGCTACAGGCTTAGGGAGATTTGAAAGTCTGTTCTCAGAAATATTTTTATATGAGTTTATAAGGCCCACACAAAGCTTTTTCAGAGGGAAGTATGTTTAGAAAATTTCATTAGGCAAAGTTTAAGTTTGCTTAGAGCTTTTACATGCTAAGGTGCATGTTTTTAGAGCTGCTTAAAGCACTAGTGCACATGGTGAAACTTTGATGAAGGGTAATGTAATTTCCCAGTTGCTAATTATCTGGGGACCAAATCTGTTCTTATTATCAATCCTTTCTGATGCCATGTTGGTCCTGTATATAGAGTCATGGATTAGCACTTGGATAAAAGGAGATACAACTAAATAAAAACAAAAGTAGATACAACTAACTACAAATAAAAATAGATACAACTTTTGTAAAGTATCTGAAGACAGGTTGCCAAGCAGGCCTTAAAATCATTCCTTTCAAAGGCAAATGTTCCTTGATGCCTGGAACAGTAGTGTGATTTTATCAACTTTTAAAATAAAAATAATTTGGAATAATGAATAATTAGGTTGAATGCAATGGATCCTTTAAAATATATATTCTTTAATTCTACATATATATGAGGTTTAACAAGTTCAAAAATGTATCACAATGCAGTGTAAAAACAACTCAGCAAGGTTTCATAACCTTGGTATATCAGTGGCTCAAAGCTATGTTTATGTTGGTGAGTAGTGGTATCTTGGTGTTCAATATTGTTATTGCATGTTTTTATGCTATTACAGAAATGTTGGAGCTTGAATTAGAGCAATGAACAAACATAATAAATTTCTTGTCATACTTGGCAAGAGTGGAAGTGAAATCAGGGACATGTGGTTGAAGTTGGTGGGGATAATGCCATGAAGAAAACACCAGTGTACAAATGGATTAAATGTTTTTCTGGGGGGAGAAAGAGCATCACTGATTAAGAGAGGTCTGGGCAGATAGTAATGAGCAGAACTGATGAAAACATTGCAAAAATTGTGCATCATCATCATTATTTGACTGTGAGAAGCACAGCAGACCAAGTAAACATCAACAGAGAAACAGGAAAGTCCTAACTGAACCAGCTCACACAGCACTGTCTTTAGTAAGTAAACAAATAACTGTATTGAAACACCTTCTGTACTCACCTGATCAGACCCCCGATGACTTATTTCTTTGCCTGAAGATAAAGGAGATATTGAATTTTGATGAATTTTGGACATCAAGGGTATATGATGACAGGTCTGAACGCCAGTTCAGAAAAAGAGTTCCAAAATTGCTTTGAAGGGTGGACGAGGTGCTGGCCTCGGCGCATAGCTTCCCAAGGGTGGGACTTCAAACATGGCTATAGTGACATTCAGTAGTATGTAGCACTTTTTCTAGGATGGGTGCATGAACTTAATTGTCAGGCTTCTTATACCTTTTTCAAGATCATTATTTTCATTGCAAAATAAAACACAGAAACAGAAAACCACCCACACTAATACCTTATTGAATTAATATAACGTCAAGACTCAATTCAAGAAGATTGGCCAGATACCCCATAGTCAAATGGAAAGTCTTTGTTATATAAATCGTTTCATTTTTTTTTTTACTGTTATATTTATCTTCTCTTTAAACTAACAGCTGAAGCATTGCTTCTGCTTCCTAATACTCTTTCTCGAGTTTCTTTTCTCTTTCTCTCTTGGGCAAATCTAATCTCCACTTGGGGCCCTGAGAAGGCCTGGTAGCTAAGCATGATGACAGAGAGCCCAACCCTGCAGACAGGTCCAGCTGAAATGAGAGAGGTCCAGGCTCGATGCTGCCCACGAGTCTAGAGCAGGGTCATCCCCCGTCTTCTAGACTGCTCTGTATTCACGCCTCCTTCTCCCAACTGCACTCTTAACTTCCAGGAGGAAAGTTGGAGCCATCAGAGCCCTTCGCAAACTCCCAGTGTCATATCTACCCACCCACAGACCTCTGCCCAGGAGATGCCATGGTGCTTTTGCATTTCTCATCGCGTTTACGTGGGCAGCTGCACTTGGTAGCATGACCAGCCACATTTCCTCTGGGAATGCTCCTTCCGTTCACGCCTATGGTACCACTTCCTCTGTTTAGTTTTGTTTTGCTTTCCCTTCACCTCCATCCGATCCTTCCCTGTCCGTTGCTGCCTCCTCCTCCTGGAACCCCAGGACCAAGGCCTCTTTCTCCCTTCCCTTTCTACACATCCTTCCGACAGTCAGCCTCTGAGATTTAAATCCCACCTAACACTGATTATTCCTAAACCCGTATTCTCAACCGTGATGTTTTTACAGTTGATGACCACTGAGTCCCCTCTTCGTGCCATCACCTGGGGTCATCAGCAAATTCTAACTCCAGGGTGTCCAACCCGGGGGCCACATGTGGCCCAACACAAAACCATAAACTTACTACTGAGTCGTTTTGTGATTTTTTTTTTTGGTGGAACTCGATTGCCTGGTTCTCCAGCGTGAACTTCGTAGACCACAATGTCCTGTTGCAATGTCGTGTAAAACAAACACGTGTGCACTCTTGCTCAGCTTCACGCACAGGCAGCCCCCGGTGTGTTGTCTTCTGAGCACAGTCGAGTTGGTTTGCTCGCGGTGACTCGCGAGCCAGTGGTTACCAATAATGTCAACCACCACTTCCAGGGTAAGGGTTTAATGCTACTCAGCAGTCAGATGAGCGTTCCTACGTGACAGCTAAGGCACTTCCGCACCTCCACAGACCTGACCCCGGCCTGCTGTGCTCCGCAGTGGCCCTGCCCTGTCCGGCATCAGCAGCTATGGGTCGGCCAGACCTGGGTCTGTACTGTCCTGTCAATTAGTTTCAGAATAAAAGTAAATATAATCCTATTGTTGCCTTTAGTCTCAGTTTGACTTCTACAATGTCTTGAAAGAAAACAGAACCCCCCAAAAGAAAACTTACATATGAAGGCAGATTGTTCAATAAGATAAACAATGATTACTTTACAGATGACTACTTTTCAATTGAGGACAATAGGAAGGCACTCTGCTTAATTTGTAGGGAATTTGCACAAGTTTTCAAAGAACATGATTTTTTTTTTAATAAGAATCGAAGGGGTTTTTTAATACTTAAATTTTTCTTTTCTTTTCTTTTCTTTTTTTTTTTTTTTGGAGTTTTTGGCTAGGGCTGGGTTTGAACCCACCACGTCCAGCATATGGGGCCGGTGCCCTATTCCTTTGAACCACCAGCACCACCCCAAAGAACAGGATTTAAAAAGACATTACTTGCAAAAACATGCTGCCCAATTTGATAAGTATGAAGGATTTGCATTGTAAGTACAAAACAGCAGAACTGAAAAAGTTTATCTTTTCAACAGAATTTTTTTAAAAACTTACAATTCAGGGCGGCACCTGTGGCTCAGTGAGTAGGGCGCCCCATATGCCTGAGGTGGCAGTTTCAAACCCAGCCCCGGCCAAAAACTGTAAAAAAAAAAAAAAGTTTTAACCAGGCGTGACAGGTGCCTGTAGTCCCAGCTTCTCGGAAGGCTGAGGCAAGAGAATCGCCTAAGCCCAGGAGTTAGAGGTTGCTGTGAGCTGTGTGACGCCATGGCACTCTCCTGAGGGCAATAAAGTAAGACTCCGTCTCTACTAAAAAAAAAAAAAAAAAAAATTACAACTAGGATAGATTCCATTATAAGAGCTAATTACGTGGTAGCTTATTTAGTAGCAAAAAAATCAAAATCACTTACTGATGGTGAGGTTTTTTAGCAATGTATGGAAATCATGGCAGATATAATTTGGCCTCAAAAAAAAAGGGAGGAGGATATTGTAAAAATCAGTTTGTCTCACCAGACTACCACCAGACAAACTGAAGAAACTGGAAAATCTATCAAATACTTTTGGAGAGTAAAGATGCTAGTTTTAAATTTGATGCTTTGGCAAAGGATGACAACACTGATTCTTCAAATATGGTTTAATTTGCTACTTTTATGAGAGGGATGGATGACAAATATGATGTCACTGAGGAAGCCATTTCATCAAGAGACACAACTAAATCAAGAGATTTATACAAAGCAGTAAAAATCATATTTTCTTTGTCTATGGTCAACCTGTCTGTTACTGGTGGTGCCCTTGTGATATGATATGTAAAAGAGAGGGACTTATAAAATTAATAGAAGATTATGTGACACTCAAAACTAATGTTTGATGAAGTGTCACTGTGTAGTTCATCAAGAAAATACATGCACAAAGCTTTAAAAATGGATGATGTCGTGCAAATCATTATCTAGACTGTGAATTTCGTAAGGGCCGAGGGCCAATTCCAGGAATCCCTTAAAAGTGTTGGTGCTGACTATGGTAACATCACTTACTTTTCCAAAGTAAGATGGACAAGTGGAGACAAAATACTGAAAAGATTTTATGATTTGAAACATGTTATCAAGTCACTCTAGTATCAAAAACCAAATCTGTGCCAGGACTTTGCTATGAAAACTACTGTACAGATTTAGCATTTTTAGTGGATTTAACTGTTTATTTAAATGAGTAAAACATGTATTTTCAAGGTGAAAATCAGCTTATCAAACAGCATTACAAGCCATAACAGCCATCCAATGACACTGAAATTACAGCAAGCTCAAATTGGGACAAACAATTTTATTCGTTTCCACATGTTGCCTAAACAGTCCTATGATCAGTGAAAAATAGGGAGCCTTGCTTTTCGATTTGAAGGAAGAATTTGAAAACATTTTAAGATTTCCAGGAAAATAATCAATCACTCCATTTTCAGTTAACATAAATTGGTTACCTGCCAATTTTCAAGTGAAATGTGTAGAGTTGATCTGAAATTCAACTTAAAGAAAATTTAATCATATCTCTTTACTGAACTTTTATATACCCTGTGTTCCCAGAGGAAAATATGCCTCCTTTTACAATCACATCTCATTTACGTCATCACTTTTTGGCAGCACCTACATTTGTGAGCAACTATTTTCAAGAATGAGGCACATTAAGAGTAAAATTAGAGCTAAAATATCTGAGGAGCACCTTGAGAACTCACAGGGAATTGCCACAACTTGCACCCAACCACAAATTCATGCGTTAATTCCTCAAATACAGTGTCCAATATGCAACTAGATTCATGTTGCCCACTTTTCTTTCATTTTTATAATAAACATATATTTAAAAAGATGTTTTCTTACTTATATGTGTACATTTTATATATTAGTGATTGCAAACTTGAGACCTGCTCAGAGATTTTTAAAAGACTTTCTGAATGGGTGGCTGCATAATCAGGTTTCTTCTGTGAGCACTGTTTTGCTTCTCAGTGGTGGTGGATATCATAAATAGTATGCACAGACCTTTTCTTTGTTCATCAGCTTTCATTAGTGTTTGCCTATTTAGTGGTGGTCCCAGACAACTCTTCTCTCCATGTGGCCGAAGGGGCATCCCTGTTCTAGCTCATCTGCCAGCCTCTACCACTTCTGACCTTGCCCACAACCATTAGTTCATACGAAGACAACATCATGTCTTGCAAAAACACTTGCAATAAGTTCCTACATGACTCTGCTTCTGCCCTTGTACTCCTTATGATTTATTTATAATACAGTGGTCTTAGCGATTGTTTAAACATGGAAGTCCCCTTGTGACTACTGTCTTCTAGGACAATCTCAGCATGTACCATCATAGTAAAACCCCCAGAATCCGTATAATAACCTTCAAGGAACAGCATTGCCTGATACCTTACTAATTTTCAGACTTACAGTAATGCAATGTTCTCAGCCACTGTGGGTCCTTGTTTTCTTAAACACATTCTGCCCACACTCACTTTAGACCTTTGTATTTATTGATCCATCTGCCTAGAGTGATCTGAAAAATCTTCATGGGTTCCTTCTTCCTTTCTTGCACCTGCAAATTCTCTATGAAGTCCTCTTTGGCTCCTAATTGAAATATCAATCTCCCCCATAACATTTCATGTTTTCCTCCTTGCTATTTAGCTTTCATTGCCACCTGTCATGCTCTGATTGTATCTGTTTTGCCCTGGTGTTTGTGTCCCAGCTGGACTGTCCAATGTGAGCAGATGTTGGGATGCACTCAGCTCACTGCTAACTCCCCCAGGCCTGCTTTACCTGGCACAGGTATATGCATGTTAAATAAAACTTTTGAAATTCTTCTTTCAAAATTAAAATCTGATTATCACCTTATACTGTAGGAAAGTTTTGAGGAGTAAATGTCAATACTTTAAAACTTTATAATTAGACCAGAAAATGCATTGATTGTCTCATGAATTTGTTACCACAGCAATCAAAGTGTTCACAGAACTAAACCAGACTGAGGAAGAGAAAATTGTGTCTGGACATTATTCAGAACCATGTGTATAATTGACAATCTTGGGATGTGGAGTGGGTGATCGGAAATCGCAGATGCTAGAATAATCAGGTAAGCAAAGATGATTGTTCTGAGAAAAAAGCCCTGGTATGCACACTTTGAATAGTCTCGATAATTACTGGAACATTAGAAATATCTTCATAAAAATTTTAATTACAAAAGAAAAGAAAATTAAAATTGTGTATGTATAGGCAAGGAAAACAACTTGCTATTTATAAAGGAAACAGGTGCTAGTTATGAGCTAAATGCTAAGGTTCAGAAATAAAGTTTAGTTGTAAAAATGAGGTGATCCGAGGACGCTGTATTTGGGCTGGATGTTTTTCACATGTGTTGGAAATAGAGGAAGATAATACAGACATGGGAAACCACATCACACTCAGGTACCTAAAGGGAAACAGGAAGGTGGTGGCAGGTGGGGGAATCCAGCTTTTCCAAAAGATGAAACAAAACTAAAAGCAAGAAAATAAAAAACGCAAAACAGAAAAATGATGGTGTACTCAAAATGTCAGACTGTACTCTGGGGCTTTCAACATCCATAAAGACTTTCTTAAAACACCTGGAGAGAGTCCTCATTTCCATTAAGATGCAGGCACATAAACTACTTCCCCTCCTGAGGCCTGGGCTTGATGTTTTCTTTTACAATTTATTAAGAATTGTAGTTAATTTCTTAGTATGGGTGAAAACGATAGTAGGACACAGAAAAATTATTTCAGAAAAATTTTATTTTCAGAGGAGATATGACAACTTCATTCAAAATTCAGAGCTAGAAAAATGAATACTTTTGATGGTGAAGTAACTATAAGGAGAATTACCAGAACCTAATGTCACAAGAGGCTCAAAGGACTATATTTGAGTCTATATTAATTTTTATTTTTAATTCGATTTTATAAAATCTTTTATTTTTTTTCTATTTTTTTCTAAAATCTTTTCAATGTCCATGTTTCTGTCTTAATTTAAAAAGCTATTTTTAATAATAAAGATTCCCTTTTACCAAAATCTTAGGAATATTCAAACAACTGCAATTTTTAACAGAATGCCATTGTATTTATCAGGTCTGAAAAAGGAATAAAATTACCCAAAGAGAAAATGGGTAGGGGAGAAAAAAATTGCAATTTTGGGGGGATGGGGGACCAGGAGTCTTGTGCTATTCCCCTTGGTAGAGTGTGGTGGTGTCACAGCTCACAGCAACCTCCAACTCTTGGGCTTCAGAGATTCTCTTGCCTCAGCCTCCCAAGTAGTTGGGACTTGTAGTTGTCATTGTTATTTGGCAGCCTGGGTTGGATTCGAACCCCCCAGACCTGGTGTATGTGGCTGGCGACCTAGCCCCTGAGCGACAGGTGCTGAGCCGTTGCAATTTTATTTTATGAAAAAAAAGTTTTAATTAAAAAAAAAATATTTAAATGTAGAAAATAGACAGAGCCCAGCAGAATTCCAAGGTAAACATCCAGACAGCTGTGTTAGTCCTTCGGGACTGCTGACCCTCAGTGCGGTCAGGCCCTTCTGTCCAGCTGGCTGAGCCGGCCGGCCGCACAGGAGACACCCATCTGCCCTGTCTCCAGATCCTCGCGGTTAACCCTCAGCTGTGCCGGGAACCTTTTCTCCGAAACTGACCTTCCCGTGTCGCTGTGGGCCACACACACTGCCGCTGGCCCTGGGCAGGCCCGGCTCTTTGTCCAGAATCAATCCGGGCCCGCCGGCCCCTGGGGCCCAGCTGACCGCGCTGCCCCTCCCGCTCTGCAGCCCGGGGATTTGCAGCGGAGGACCGAGTCCTGGAATCTCTGGATCCCAGGGTTTTCGCCGAGTCTCCTGAGGGCTTCTGCGCTTTTCCTCTAAAATAAAGTCACTTCCAGTAGACCTTCGTTTTAGGCTGTCCGCTTTGACATTCGTCCTCGGGACCCAGGCTCCCGGCCTTACCGCTTACCGAAAGCACTGCTCTGCGCTGTGTAGGGACGCGCGCGTACGCACAGTGCTCCTCGATCGCACCCAGCAGCCCGCAGGTGTGCTCAGCGGTCGGGTGGGCTGAGCCTCCCACAGCCCCTTTCATTTTAACACAGGGTCGCCCCCTGTCCCCAGGCTACGGTGCAGGTGCCACAGCCCCTGCGGGCTCCACTCCTGTGCTCTGGGGGTCCCCTCCCCTCAGCAGGGAGCGCAGGCTCCAGCCCTGTGCCCAGATCTCCCGGTTTCAGCCTCTGCATCTTCAGGGAAGCGTGTTGTCTCCACGGCGTGTGAAAGCGGCTCCCTAACAACTCCTTCACTATCTGTGTCCCAGAACCCTGTAACTCTCCACAGGGTTCATGCGCTTCCCTTGTAATAAAGTTTCACTTTCTTGCTCCCGGGGTGTTCGTCTCTCTCCCCGGCAGTGTCCCCTAAGCAGCACGAGGGTGTGGACGAGGCGTCTGTCTTTCCTCCTCCATCCCCAACCGGAGTCAGGAGCTGCGAACGTGGTGCTAGCTGCGCGCATGCCTGTGCTCTTTGCAGCTTTTACGCGTACGTGCAATTGCAAACTGAAATAGGGTTTCATTACATTTAAGAAGAAGAAAGATGCTATACGAATGTGAACTTACAAGGTCAACTTCCCTTACCTGGTACAAGAAAAATTCCTGTGTTCTGTCCTCAATGTTTGAAATGTGTTCATAAAGCATTCTCCCCCCGCCTTGTCCAATATGAAGGCAAAGTTTCACATACCGAATTCTAACTTGATTTTTGCACATTTTCCCATGGAAAGTTTCTCACATGCATAAGCTTCTACCTGGATTGGGTTTGTTTTATATTCTTGGACTATAAGTAAGATTGAAAATTAATAAATGAATAAAGAATGAGACGCAAAGATACGCACAAGTAAAAGAAAAATATGAGAGAATAGGTGTGAGGCACGGAAAGTCTGAACTTGTGGGAAGGATGAGTGACAATGGAGGCAGTTCTCAGCCTGGCCTCTCTCCAGGAGATGGCGCTTAGAAAGAAAACCTAGTTTGTTAGCTGTATTGTAATTCTGTTTATTCACAAGTGCAGACACAGCCATAAACTAAATGATTTAGCGCACTTTTTTGCTCCTTCTAAAATGCAAACATGTGGGAAGTGCCGTAAACATGTCCTGAATTTGGTGTGAATATATCAAGTACAGCTTGTATGCACCTCTGTTCCTGCAGGAATATTATCCGCACTTTCCATCCCACAAACTCTAAACACCTATGTTTACCTTCCTTTATTAAACCACATGATTTACACAAATAAGATCTCGGGAAGTTGGAACAAATGCTTTATAAATTAAAATTAACCAATTCCTGAATATGGTAACTTTTGATGAGAAGCCTTTATTGTGCTATTTTCCTAATCTTTTTGGTGCACTATGATTTCTCACAGACCTGCGAAAAGAAGTATATGTGCAGGCTTCATCCTAAGAAATGATGATTAATGGAATTAATTTGGCACGATGCTTTTAAGTTGTGTGCTTTGAATGCACCAAGGGGGTTTTAATGTAGCATGAGGGTTGAAAATAATTATTGTAATAAATTGACTAATGTCTTGGGAAAATTGTCCACATAAATAAATAAGCGTTCAACACATTTTTGTCTGAATTTTTGAATGTTTTATAGACACCGAGCATTTTCCCAGGGTTAGCTCTCCAAGCACGTGACAGGCTGGGATTTCTCTCATGGACTGTGGGCTGTGTCTCCCCACATTCATACAGGGAAGCCCTAACCACAAATAGAGTGATAGTAAAAGGGGGGTGCTTGTGAGGTAATTAGGTCATAGAGGGTTGGATTCTACTCCCTGAAAGGAGCCCTGCAGTCCAGTTTCCTAAGGACTTTGGTTTCCCCTGGTGGAGGATCTTTCTTTCTTCATGATCCTCTTTGGACACATCTGATCCAGCCTTTGGTGACATGGCTGAGTCTACTCTGGCCTGAGTCTTTTTCCCACTCATAGAAAAGTGTCGCCCAAGGGTTTGTTTTAAATTTTGATTAGTCCTCCTCATGAAGTATTCACCCAGGCCGATACTTTCAAGAGTGTTCCCCGCACTTTCTTCTAGAATTTTTATAGTTTCATGTCTTACGTTTAAATCTTTAATCCAGTGTGAGTCTATCTTCGTTAGTGGTGACAGGTGTGGGTTCAATTTCAGTCTTCTACAGGTTGCCAGCCAGGTTTCCCAGCACCATTTGTTAAATAGGGAGTCTTTTCCCCACTGAATGTTTTTAACTGG
>CAUYON010023950.1:0-26521 GCA_963573935.1 Arctocebus calabarensis | reverse complement strand
AAAATCCCAAAACCAGAGATGTTGGCATGGATGTGGAGAAAGGGGGACACTTCTCCACTGTTAGTGGAAATGCAAACTAGTACATTCCTTTTGGAAAGATATTTGGAGAACACTTAGATATCTAAAAATAGATCTGCCATTCGATCCTATAATTCCTTTATTGGGTATATATCCTGAAGACCAAAAATCACATCATAATAAAGATATTTGTACCAGAATGTTTATTGCAGCCCAATTCATAATTGCTAAGTCATGGAAAAAGCCCAAATGCCCATCGACCCATGAATGGATTAATAAATTGTGGTACATGTATACCATGGAATATTATGCAGCCTTAAAGAAAGATGGAGATTTTACCTCTTCTGTGTTTACATGGATGGAGCTGGAACATATTCTTCTTAGCAAAGTATCTCACGAATGGAAGAAAAATATCCAATGTACTCAGCCCTAATATGAAGCTAATTTATAGCTTTCATATGAAGGCTAAAACCCAATTATAGCACAAGAATACAGGGAAAAGGGAAAGGGAGGGGAGGGGAGGGGGAGGATGGGTGGAGAAAGGGCAATTAGTGGGGTCACACCTACGGTGCATCTTAGCTGGGTACTGGTGAAACTTATTAAATGTAGAGTATCAATGTCTTTATATAGTGATCAAGAAAATGCCATGAAGGCTATCTGTAACAGTACAATCAAAATATTTCTGATTGTATATGAAGCACATTATGCCCTATGATTGCACCAATGTACACAATTATGATTCAATAAAATTATTTTAAAAAAAATGAAGTAGAGAAAGAAAGGAGGTGGGGGCCGGGGGAGGCGAGACCCAGAAACCAGGCTGTGGATGCCTGGCTCAGGCCTGGAATCCCATCCCTCTGGAGGATCGCTGAGCCAGGAGTTCGAGGTTGGTGTGAGCTATGATGATGCCACTGCGCTGTACCCAGGGTGATGAAGAGAGACTTAAAAAAAAAAAAAAAGAAGAAGCAGCAGCTCAGGGACCAAAGAATTACAGAATCGTGACTGACACACCAAACCCAGAGAAAGAGAGGTACTTTGACATGAGGAAAATAGGTTTTACCTGCCAGCAACTTTCTGCAACTAGTTGGATGGTCACTTACAAAACTCCCTCGCAGGGCAGGTGTGGTGAGAGAAATTATAGAATCAACGCCAGTAGGTTTCATATCTGAAATCGAATAAGGAAAACAACTTTTATGTCTTTCAGGGCCTCCTGAGGCAGGATGTGCAGTTGTTGTAGAAGATTAGAGAGCTCACGCATGTGGAGCTTTATGAAAGAGATGCCATTGCTCAGATTGCTATCTTTCCATTCATCTTGGTGATAGACAATAAGAATTTCAATAGGACTTTTAAACAGTTAAGGGAGAAATAACGTATTTTTTATAAATCAGCAAAAGTATGTTTTTTGAATCTTCCTCTTTGCTGTCCACCTTTACTTTCATAGTGATATGACCGTTGAACTAAATAACTGGAATTCTTACCCTGTAAAATGTCATGAAGAAAAGTTCAAGATTGGTTTGAAAGCACATAGGATTTTAAGAAATTCTCTTCAGCCGTAGGACTTTTTTCCTTTCAGATTTTGAGTCTGTGATTATCATTTGCAATCAGCATGAATAATACATTTAATTTGTATTAGTTGCCTTCAAAACTCTAATTAAATTGGTATTTTATGACTGAAGACATCGTAGAACAGAAGCAATACAGGCATTAAATGCAAACGTTCTCCTGTCTCCAGAAATATGCTCACACGACAAGGTTACTTTTCTTGAGTACTTTGAAATATGAAACTCAAGCATGTTGGAAAAATTCTGCTTAGGTGTACAGATGCCCTCTGTGAACAGAGTTCCATTCTTTTTTTAACCTTTTTATTGCAGTCTGTCCTGGTAGGTTTCATCTCGGTCTTCCTTAGAGTGCCTGAAACTCAGTGTTTATCATTTATCCTTAATGATCTCACGAGACTGGAGTTCCAGCTGTCCTATCTCTTTCCAAGTAGATTGTTTTGTTTGTTTCTTAAGAAATAGATATATTTACATTGTAGACGTGGGATATAACTTACGAAGGTAGGAGCTGCTCTGATCGATCTGAATGCCACCCGATCTGTGAATGCTCCCCCTTGAGCCAGCGTTTCAGGTAGAACATGAGCTGTTTCCAGCTGGAATGGGATTGGAAAGTCCACTCTGAAATGAAGTCATCTCTTGTCATCCTCCTCTTCCCTAGTCTTCTTCCTTTGGGGCCAAGTACCATCCTGGCCTCTTTAAGAGGGCTTCCCTCTTTAATTCTCCATGAGGCTCCCAGCATGGTCCAGGCTATGGGGAGGGCTCTTCAGTTTGGGGGTAGCCAGGTGCGCAGCTCATAGTGCCCATTCCCAGAGGCCTTGTGTGTAAGTTTATCCTCCTGCCCTCCTCCTGGCTTCTCTTGTGCTCAATAATCTACTCAAGTTGGTACCGGCATATTCTGGCTTGGTGGTTAGTGGGCCAGCAGGCACAGCTACACCAAGGACGTCAGACATCATGTTGGGGTGCAGCCAGCCCACCACGGGAGTGCTTCCCGGGCTGTAGGGGGTCTGCTTATGGCAGAGGAGAAGTCCATCTACTTCAACAGGAAATCCATAGAAAGCACCTTACACAGGCTCTCAAGGGTACAAGGGAAATTCTTTAGCCCCACACTTTAAACTTCCTTTATACTTAAGAATCAGGCCAAGCCTTGTGGCTCCTGTGTGTAATCCCAGCACTCTGGGAGGGTGAGACAGGAGGATTCCTGACAGCCAGGGAGTCAAGGCTGCCCAAGTACCATTCTTGATACACAGTTGTCTTTGGGCCAGAACCCCCACAGCCTCCTGGTTTCACATTCTCACTGGTGTTTCCTGTAACGCACGACTGTTTCCTAACTCTGTGAAAGTAATGGGGGGTTTTGTTTTTGGTTTTTCTTCATGGCACCTTACCCTACTGTTACACTGTTTGGGGTCCTCTCAAATGGTGGAGTTTTAGTATCAGAATATTAATAATTGTACATTGAGTGTGACGTAATGGAATGCCATTCAGGGTGGGACAGGCTTTCGCCGTCTAGGACTTTCCCTTTTAATTGTCCTTTGTCTTTCCACCTGCTGCTGTCCACTGTTTTCACTCTGCCTAATTCTCTCCACCCTGCCTGTTCACTTCTGATCACTTGTGGTCTTCACTCCACCTTTCCACTTCATTCCTTGTCTCTGCCAGTCTCTCGGCTTGATTGTCATTTCAGGGTCCTGCATTCAGAATTCCATGAAAGGGTCCACATCCCTTGGTTGGTCACTGTCCAGAACAGAGCTTCTAATTGGGTGGAGTCCTCCAGGGAATACAGACAAATGTCTGCCTTTACCTCCCCTTCCTTACCCAGGCCGGTATGGTCAGAATCCAGGGCCCTGTGGTAGAAAGCTTGGTGACCTATGATGAGAAATGGTTTGACCCCATTCTTCAGAAAGGAGTGGTCAGTATAGTAATCATTGCATAGTAGACACATCTCCAGTACAGACTCATAACAATTAATCACCTGTCAGTTGCAGAATATCCCTGAACTCATGGCAGTTTTCCCAACAAAATTGTATTTACACGTTTTAAGTTATCTGTATATTTAAAGTGAAAACATATTAATTTTTTAATAGGCAGATTGACAAAGCAAAATGATAGCTTTTTGTGTTTCTCAGAACAGAACTACTGAAGGACTTATATTTTTTCATATAGCTACTTTGAAAACATATGAGCCAAAACAAAACAAAAGCCTAAATAAAGCCTAAATAAATTTGTAAATAAAGCAAATCTGAAGCTTTGTTTAAAGTTAATCAATTAATGTGTAAGGTGGATTTTTTTTTTTTTTTTTTTTTTTGCAAAACATTTCTCTTTAGCTGAGCTGTTCTCTGTCCTTAAACACCAGCACTGACCCCAGGCCCTAAGCTGAGGGGATGGTTTCTGGGGTCAGGGATGAGTAGGAAGGGAGGGATGTGGAAACACTGGGGAGGGGAGAACAAATCACATATGACCAAGCATATAGGTTTGGAAAGGAGCCATCAGTCATTCTAGGTACAGTGCCCATCTGCTCTCGGAGGACTCACCTGTGTTGCCTGCCTCAGACCTTGATTCCTCAAAGTTGTAATCACTGAATTCATTTACTTTCAATTAATAGGTATGTCCGCCGAGAAATATAACAATCTTTTTCTTCTTTGAAGTCTAGTGATGAATGATCTGCCTCTTGTAGGCTTTCTGAATAAACATCTTCTCTTCCCCTCTTTATTCTAAAATAACTACTGTGAAGATGGAAAAGCTTTTTGTGTTATAATGACGGTCTCATCTCTAGAATGTCCAGAAAACCATTCAACTAACTCTCCTTCAGCTAATGGTCCTTCAGTGCGAAGTGTGTGTGATATTTACTGTCGTTAGGATCTTTTCAGGTGATGATTTTTCTGGACAGATAATATACAATGCCTTATACCTTTAAAGGCAAACTCAGTTCTAACCTATTTTAAAACTATTGACTTGCCAAATTATAAAATACATCCTCATTATCATGATTAATAAAGGAAAGTAAAAGTTCTTTGTAATAAATTGGGGAAGTAAAGGTGGAGTAACAGTGAAGATGTTTGCTGAGCGCTTTACTTGCCCATTTAAAAGTAATGATTTAGGGTTTGACAGCAAGGCTTTCAAAAGCTGAACTAGCAGAGCAAATAAAAAATGATTTCCTCAGAATGGGCTGCTTCCTTATTTTTGCAAGGAAGCTCTGGCAACAATGTAAAGGCAACCCCTGATCTAGGTCACATAAATAAGAAACTCCAAAAAGTAATTGCTCTGTGTTCCTGCTTCAGTGTTATATAGAGTGTTTGTTCTGAGAGTACAATAACGTGAAATATTTTTAAACAGCAACGCAAAGAAGCATTTATTCTGTCAGATAATTACATTAAGATTAATTTGTATAGGAGGAGATCATAGCGTTTAAAAAGTATGTCTCTGACGAAGCCATCAAGTCATTCCACAAATATTTATTGCATTCCTCTGATATGCCAGGCATTCCAGGCAGTGATGCAAATTGCTAAAAAGAAGGTAAGCACTGCTCTTGCGTTCAATGAGGTAATCTTTAAGGATGAAGAAATTTATAGTCGGCCTGATACACATTGGAAACTTAGCAAAAGGGCACTTTAAGTACACCCGCAGTCTCGGCAACTTCTCTAGGGTTCTTTGTCTTTATTTCAGAGCAGTATCAGCAACTCCTTGATGTTTATTCATTGAAACAAGGTGGAGACATGTCAGAATGGCCTCTCGTGACTCCTTCCCTAAGTATTCTGTTTGGTTCATCCCAAAGCCCCCCCGTGCAGCCATCACAGCAGAAGCCTCCGTGGTGTCTCCTGATGTCTGCGTGCGTGTGTCTGGAAGGGAGCGGAGCTTCTGCACCCTGGGAGTCTGGCGGAAGGCACCCGTTCCTTCCCAACTGCAGCCCATCCAGTTTCCATCTACAGTGGGAAAAGCTGCTTCCTGAGCTCGGATTATGAAAATCAGCCCTATGAAATCTTTTTTTTTTTTTTTTTGAGACAGAGCCTCAAGCGGTCACCCTGGGTAGAGTGCTATGGCATCACAGCTCACAGCAACCTCCAATTCCTGGGCTCAAGCGAGTCTCCTGCCTCTGCCTCCCAAGTAGCTGGGACTACAGGCGCCCGCCACAACGCCCGGCCATTTTTTGGTTGCAGCTGTCATTGTTTGGCGGGCCTGGGCTGGATTCGAACCCGCCAGCTCAGGTGTACATGGCTGGCATCTCAGCCCGTTGAACCACAGGCGCCGAGTTAAATTGTGGTTCAATTTAACTAAAGAAATTGAATCCAATTTTTCTATAAAGATTTCTGATCCCCTTAGAGTTTTTTTTTTTAAGTCATTTCTCATCTGAGGACAATTGACACAGCTCGGGATGATGTCCTGGGGACACTACATGCTACATCTCTTGTAGCTCCTGGCTCAGACACCAGGAGATGGCTGTGAAACAGAGGGTGGTGCTGCGGCAGCCTCTTTCTGGTGGCTGACTTTCTTCCCCATCCCTTCAGTTCTTTTTTTTTTTTTTTTTTACAGTTTTTGGCCATGGCTGGGTTTGAACCCTCCACCTCTAGTATATGGGGCTGGCGCCCTACTCCTTAGAGCCACAGCTGCCGCCCCGTCTCTTCAGTTCTTGAACCACCTTGACTTGGTAGTGTTTACTCTGGGGCCTCTTCAGACCTGATCTTCAGCAACTGCAGAGAAACTCGGCGACTAACTTTTATGAACAACTAAAAACTTCTAAAAGTTCCTGAAGATGTTTTTTAGTGCAAAGCATTTTTACTCTGCAAACAAAGCCATTCTTACTTCTAGAATTAGACTGACTCACAAAGGAAAATTCAAACAGTTTCATCTTATTTGCTATTTATATATGGAGGCAAAAAATACACCACAAAAAACAAAAGAATAAAGAGATTTTATGTTATTACCAAGAAACATCTTCATATATTAAATATGAATTAGCTTGCTGTACATGTGTATATAATGCACACAGTATCCTAAAATTCACTGTACAAACATAGAAAAATTGTAACAACAGATATTTTAGAATGTATTTGCCATGAGTGGGAGAAAGACTTTGTTTTTAAAAAAAAAAGACAGTGTGTGTAGAAAAAGGTGGCCAACACATAGAGAATACAGTGTATTATAAAATTTTGTAGTGAATATTTTGTAAATAAAGGTATATTGAGCTATAATTTCCCATTTTCCCACATTTATGGTGACTTTTGGGGCACCTTGTATATTTTTTTAAAGCAAAAAAGTTAAATCTTAGGACCTGAAAGCACTTTTTCATCTGCATATACTCCGATTTTTAGATAAATGAAGTTGAGTAAGATTAGAGAATTTAAACCAAATCAAATAGATGACCTGGAGGAATGCTAGGAAGACTGAATAATTAAGCCTTCCCTTTGGACAGTTGTCATTGCCTGTCAGAATAAGCTGTCAAGCCTTTGATTTAAACATACTCCCCCATACTCTGCTGCTAGAGGTTTTCGTGCAGCAAATCTGAATCGAGTGTAGCCATCCCCCCCTTTATAAACTCTGCTGTGCATCCATTCACTAGAGCTAGGAACCACTGTCCAGCTGCTGACATTGGCAACATTTTTCTTAGGGTAAGAAAACCATTTAATTTTTTCCCTAGTTAGTGTTCCTTTGGGTTTTTTTCTTTTTTCCTCAAGAAAATCACTGACCAGCATTCTGTAAATAGCTCTTCACTGGGAGAAGACCTTGAAAATGATGTTCCATGTTAATAGATTTGCAATTTTCTTGCCAACCCTAAGGGATGTGTTAGTTTTTAGACTGTTGACTTTACTGGGTTTTGTGTCCGAGGAAGCACTCACTGTGAATATGTTTGACAAGCTATACATCGACATGCCGCAACCATTCAGGGCAGAGGGTTCAAAACTCGAAGGGAAGATGAGCTTTGGAACAATGGCCCTACCATTCTGTATCAGGGAGTTAAGAGTAGGGAGCAATCTCAGGAGGAAGATGTGGGGGAGAAGGATGGAGTAGAGGAAAGGGAACCAATGTGGAAACGCCACCACCTGAAATGTCACCTCACTTCCATCCTTCTGTCCCCACCCCAGATCCAGGACACGCACAGACGTTTGCACCTGCTGGGGGAGGCAGAACAGAGCAGGGAGCCGATTGCGCCCTGTCTGCCACACTTGCCGAGCCCCAGGCTCCCGCCCTCTCCTGCGTCTGGTCAGTGGGGTCGGAGGAATGAAAGTCTGTGCGTGGCTGCTGCCTTCCAAGCCCTGACACAGACCCGGTCACTTCCACACTGGGCCTGCTTCAGAGGAAGTCGCCTCCCGAGCCATTCAAATCCTCTCTCAGCAGAGATGGTTTGGGTCAGGCCTTTCAACTTTTTCAAATATTATTAGTGGTGACACCGGTGTTGGCTTTCTAGTTGTTTTATAGGCAAAGAAAAATCTTTATCTGGCTTCATAGTGTTATGGAAGAGATTTGATGAAAACAGCGTGGAGTGGAGAAACAGCTCCAGAAAGAAGGAGAACCGTGAGAGGAGCTGACTGTATTTCCTGAGTCTCACTTACTGTCCTGTTCTCAGATAGGTTTTCGTGTGCAGTTGTTCAGTTTTCCTTAAGTCACTTGACTTATGTTTTTTCTTTAGTAAACAAAATTGGAAGTATCCCCTTAGGTTATTTTGAAATTCCAAACAAAGGGAATCCTGTGCCTGAATATAAAGCAGTGAACACAGTGCTAGTTTGGTTCCAGCCCCCAAGTCTCTGCCTCTCCTCGGCCCCTAGAGAGGATTCGTCCCATCCCGTGCGGTTGGTCCTGCACCTGCCCCTCTGGGCGCTCTGCACTCTCAGCGGCTTCTCCTGCCCCTGCTCCTCCAGAGTGCCCAGTTGGTGGCATTGCTGGTGTGAGTGACAGGGCCCACTTGCCAGGCCATAGGGCCTCTCACCTGCACCAGACAAATGGGAAGGCCAAGAGGAAGCCACCTGGATTCCTGTGTGTGCTAGGGTCCTGCTGCTGCTGTCACATATTACAGCAAATTTATTATCTTAAAGTTCTGCAAGTCAGACATCAAAAATGGGTCTCCCTGGGCCAAATCAATGCGTCAGCAGGCAGTGTTCCTTTGAGGAGGCTCCGGGAGAGAACGTGTTTGCTCGCTTTCCCAGCTTCTGAAGGCTGCCCACATACCTTGGCTTGCGGCCCCCCTCTGTCTTCAAAGCCAGAGTAGCAGCGTGTGCTGCCTCTCCATCCCCTGTCACGGCTCCCTGCCTCGGGCTGTAACTGATCCAGACCCTTGTGGTTACAAGGCATGCACACAGACAGTCCAAGATAATTTCCCAGTCCTGAGATCTTTGACCTAAATAGCTCTGCAGACTCTGTTTTGCCAGGCAAGGTAGCACTTCTCACCTTCCAGGGATTAGGAAGTGAATGGCTTGCAGGGCCCATTTTTCTGCCTCCCACGCTGTGTAAATGATCGATGTCTAACAAAAACTTGCCACAGTCCGTAATTCCTGGATACTTTCCTGATTCCATCCCTCTGTATAGCCCACCTCATTCTCTCTCCTTACTCCCTGCACCACCCCTGCTTGCCGTGAAATCACTCTGAATTCTTCCAGCCTTCCAGTCGTGAACTTGTCCCCACAGTCCTCAGATGGACCAGGTGTTCCTCTGCCTGCTGGCAAGTTTCTGTCACCCCTCAGACCTGCCTCAGAAAACATCTGGGTCCCGACCCTCACCCAGCGGGAAGACCTTCCACATCTTTTCAGGCTCTTTTAAAATGTTACATGTTTTTTATAATTTCTTAACTCTTTGCCTATAAAGTTTTTTATGGCTTCCTTAGATGGAATTTGATTAGTATCTTCTCTGTTCTTCTGAAGCCTCTAGTGTAGCACTCATCACATTTTATTAAAATTATACGTTTATAGATATTCCATGCCATATAGACTTTGAACTTTTCAAAGAGAGGATTATCTTTTTGTCTTTATATCCAGAGAACTTAGCCCAGTAGTGTTTAATAAATGCTCATTGAATGAATGAATGAACATGCAGTTAAGCCTCGCCTGTATACTACCAAGCAGAATTTAGCACCCGCCCCCTAAAATGTCTGAATTTGGGAATACAGTTATTAAAAACACATTATACAAACAGCCACAAAACCAAGATTCAAAGGGTGGTATTTAAACAAAGTCCTAGTATAATATTATTTTTTCCATCCCTGCATCAAGAAGTTGATATTTCAAACACACACACATAAGTCTTGATCTTTTTTTTTTTTTCCAGTTGATAAGTCTTGATCTTAATATTGACTTATGTAGTTTAATTTGGCAACATCTTAAATGATAAAGGTTTAGGTTTAACACATCTCTTCAGTTTTTAAAGAGGAAGTTTAACTGACATTTGAACTTGACTCTACTTACTTAACCTCAGATTTTTGTCACCAGCATGGGAGAAAATAGGGTGCCGGATCCCTGTTGCTGTGGTTAAGATGGGGGTTCTAGGCCTGGTTTGTGGTTTCCAGTGAAGCATTAAGTACGATGTGAGAGAAAGTTAAGATAAACTGACCCAGCCTAAAAGGGCTGGAGAAATGAGACCCTAAAATAAATGTAAAAAAGCAAGGATAAGAAGTACTGGAGAGAAAAGAAAACCCACAGAGTGAAGCCAACCCAAGATGAGTTTGATGAGACGTGGACTTAGTTGAGGTGCCTAGTGGGATAAATGCCAGAGGCCATCAGCTAACTCAGTGCAATCCATGGTTTCTAGCACAGATGTCATCCAAGATCAGAGCTGGGGATATGTGCTGATTTCAGCTGGGAGGAGCGCCTGATTTCCTGGGAACTTGAAGATTGACAGAAACCTTCAGTTCTTGCCGGGGTCGCCAATTGAGTTGAGTGAAATAAGCAATGCCATATTTAAGACCATAAACACAGAGACAGTATTGAGGCTCCTCTTTGGGGGGGGGGGGAAGCCTGCCAGCTGAGAAGGGAAAAAAAAGTTCTCTGAGGAGGACCTGTATACAGGGCATTCACCTGTGACCGTCAGCCTCGATAGCTAGAGTGAAGCGGCCCTGAATGGGCTACACCTGGCTGACCCTTCATGCTGGAGTCTTATTTAATGGGACACTTACATGGGCCGGGTGCAAGGCTGCCATTCGCAGACTAGGGAAAGAAATACACCGTTCAAAGATGAGAGCGAGGCTGTAAATCTAGAAACACGGACCTTTTGACCAGGAGGAAGTTGACCACGGGGAGCAGTACCAGCAATATAGCTGAAAGAAGAGTGAGTTTGGGGAGGCTCTGTTTCATCACAGGAACAAATACTCTTTTTAATGGAATGAATGGGTGGTAAGGAAAAAGCCTGTATAAAACCCGCTTGAATTCGAATGTAAGAATGAATGTTGACATCAGTCAGTCCTTAGTCATTCTTTATGAGTGTAATAACATACAGGATATGCACTTGTCAGGTGGGTGTGGCAGGGTACTTGGCCATGCCTTTCAGTTGTAAACCTGATGTTATGATTACACTAAGCCTTGGGTATTTCTCTAGTGGGCTGTATATTTGTGCTTGTGTTGCTTGTCCATTACATTTGTAGTTTAAAAGTATGGCAGTGCTAATAAGATTTGCATATCTAGGAAACCAAATGTAAGTTTAAAATACATGAATAGGTTCTAACCTTTTACAACGACAGTGACATATTTAAGGAATTATTAATACAATTCACCTATGAATCAACCTTAAGAGTTAAGTGAACATAGCATCCTCACTTCTAGATGTTTGTTGCCATGGGGGAAAACAGACAGGTATGGCCAGATTTTTAAGGATTTTTTTTCAAGAAATGTCAAAAATGCACATTTTTGTGTACAAAATATGCCACGTTTTGATAGATAAAAATGAATTTTTTATTATGCTTAGTTCAATTTCCAGTTTATAACTTCTGCTGTTATGGAAACTAACTTTAGGAGCATAATGAATTAGCATGCTTATTTTAATTCTGATTTGATTGTTTCTTATGTAGCCCAGGGATTTCATTATCTTTCTCACTTACTGTTCTTGCTCTTAACAGTTGCCTTAGCACAGACCTGTGAGTCTCAAACAAGGGTGATTTTACCCCCAGAAGGGACGTTTGAGAAAATTTAGAAACATTTTGTTTTGTATTTTTTTATTTCAGATTAATATGAGGGCACATATGTTTAGGATACGTTGTTTTCAAATCTAAGGTAAAGTTCAAGTTGTAGTTGTTCCCTTCACTCAGGGAGCATGCTTAACACCCTCACATTGTGCACATGAGGTGAGATCCTGACAGTCGTCCTTCCTCCTCCCCCTTCCCCTCCTCTCCCCTCCCCTCCCCCTTCCTCATTCCCTTCCCCCTCCCCTTTCCCCCTCCCCCTTCCCTTCTCCTCTCCCTGTGCCCTCCTCTCCCCCTTCCCACTTTCACACTTCCTCCCCTCCCCTCCTTTGCTAGATTGACTATACCTGTGTTTTTTCTTTCATGTGGACCTGCAGTTGTTTATAGATTGGTTTTGTATTGGTATTGAATATATTGGATACTTTTTTCCATTCTTGAGATACTTTACTCAGAAGAACGTGTTTCAGCTCCATCCAGGTAAACACAGGATGTAAGGTCTCCAACTTCCCTTCTGGCTGAATAGTGCTCCCTTATACACATGCCAGTTTGTTAATCCATTCATGGGGTGATGGGTACTTAGTTGCTTCCGTGTCTTGGCAATTGTGAATGGAGTTGCAACAAACATTCTAGAAACATTTTCAAGTGTCACAGCTGTGGCCTGGGGGATTGCTACTGACATCTCTTGGGTAGAGGGTGAGGGACACTGCTGCAAACATTCTGTAGTGCATAGAACAGTCCCTACAACAAAGAATTCTCTAGCCCAAAACAAGCTGAGAAACCCTGGGTATAGACCAGAGTTTTAATAACTGTCCTTCCCCTCCCTCTCTGCCTTCCATTTAAAGAACTATCTTTTCTCAGTTTCTCTTTCTTTCTTTAATCTCATTCATAAACTTTAGGTTGGGAGTTCTCAATTTCCAAGTGCAGGAAAACTCACACAGGGAGTTTGTCAAAAATGAAGACACCCCCCCCTGCACTTCCAGATATTCTTATGATAATCTTTATTTTCATTGTCTTTGTTCTTATGCTTTCCTTGTTTTTTAGATCCTTTGTCTTTTAAACTTCTCAGTTATATCTTACTATGTCTGTTAAGCCCTAAAAATCGCTATAGTTTTTGGCAGTTGTTTATACTTTGGGAAATAAATTAAAATGTAATTGCATATAAAGAGCTGAAATTATTATATACAATTGTATTTGGTCTTTATAAGTCGTCCACGTAGCTGGATAATAAATCATACAGCGTTTCTCCTCCAAATTTCTAATTTCTTTTCCCTATATTTTTTGTAATATTTATGTGCCTCATAAGGATAGAGGCTCTCTGTTAATAGAAGATTAACATTTTGTTTAGTTTTTTAAGCATATGGACCATTTTCATCAAATGCCTTCCAACTTAGCATAAATAAATATAAATAAATGTCTTACTGAGCAAGTGTGTTTTCACGTTTCTCTAAGCTGCTCCTACATGAAAATACTGATGCCGACACTACAGACAGGCCATTGAACTTGAAATGAGGAGACCCAGTGTAGATACCTGTCCCAGCTGGAATGTTAGGCAGGCCAATTCATCTTTCTGGAACTTTATTTCCTCTCACTTAAAATGAGATTAAACTAGCTGTTTGATGAGGTCTCTTCTGATCCTAGAAGGCTCTGATTCTCTTCGTGTGCTCACAGTGTGAGTACTAAAGCCTTGAACTGGTGATGGTTGTTTAGGGTGGAAGATCACAGCTTTTCTCTGTGTTTCCCATTCCTTCCGCAGGATGGGAAGGGTCACGGCAAGGACATTTCCTAACACTCCACCCACCGAAATGAGCTTGCCCTGCTGTTGTCTTACGGTTGCTTACTGGGCCCTACGACCAGGGATATAACCTCTTCTCCGGATCCCCTCCCGCTTTCGGCAGCATGGTTCTTCAATGAAGCCAAAGCAGTGAAAACCTCTTTTTTGGCTTCTCCTATTTTGCTCTCCATTTAGACTCTCTCCAGGGTAGAAGTGGCAGGGTTGCCTTGCCAGAGAAGCCGTGGTGGGTGCCCCTAACCACAGGGCTGCCAGGCCCTTTGCCACTGTGCTTGGCTTGCACCTTGGAGATTACCCTGTCTTTGTTATCAGATTGAGGCTGTGGTCATTACATTAAGAAATCTAGTTATAGAGGGTCAGCAAAGTATTCATTCATTTATTGATTTGCTCTTTCATTCCCTGGGTTCAGTAAGTATTTATTTAATGCCTACTGTGTGCCATGCAACAAGTCCTAAGCATAATAATCCAGAAACCAAACAGATGAGTACAGAGTCAGTCAGTGCGTTGGGTGTGGTCTCGTGACAGCCATTCCTCGGATCCTGTCTGTGAGGGGAGAGTGTCTGAATCTAAAAGAGAATTTCTGATCCTAACTATCAGTCCGAAAAAAAATGTCACTCAAGGATAGAAATTCTCCAAAGGGAAAGTTACAGGCTTGCATTATCCCTGCTTAAATATGGATGTTAAAAATTACTTGTAGGTACTAAAAATTATGGTATGTGACTTAGAACCACTCCATTCATTTGAATAGCATAGCCTGAAATTGGCCTTAATCCAAGTCAGCAATAAAGAACTGATTCCTAGTCAAGAGGTTCCCTCTGGGGTGACAGCCATGGGCCACCCTTTGACAGCAAGAGGGGTTTGTCCTCGCGCTAACAGAGCCATCAGTGCCGTCATCCGTCAGAGACCCCAGCCGTTCTTCAGAGCTGCAGGTGGGAGTGTTAAAATCCCCACGTGCCAGCTGACTTGGTTTTAAATGAAGGGAAACCTATCTTTGGAACAGAGCAGAATACTAACAAGGAAGTGGCAAACAACTTGAGAGAAGAAACAAAAATTCTTTTTAACATCCTTTTTATAAATGTGAGTTACTTTCAGAATCACTAACAGTCACTTAAATGTGAATTACTAAATTCTTAAAGTCATTTAAATGTGAATTGCATGTGTGCGTGCGCACGCACACACACCTTTCAAAAGTACTCAGTTATCCTTCCTAACTACTTCAATAAAAATCCCCAGCAGTGTTCTCCAGGGCAGCTCCCCTTCACAGCTTTGGTGATGATGGCTGCCTGTTTCCATCTAAGTATATGGTTCGATCTCATATGAATAAAAAATACAGATTTTGAGGAATCACTGAAAATAAGAAGCCATTTCTAAACTTCTCCTAAAAGTTTCTATTCAATGAGTTAGCATCTTATTTATGAAGAACTTTTTAAATTTTCTCTTAGACCTTTTTTTGGGGTGGGGGGGAGATGAGGAGCTAAATGATGTAAGTGCAAAGACTACTTTTGAAACTAAAATGCAAAGCATATTCTTTTAAAGACGTATTTGTTCAGGCTGCTGTGCTGAATTAGGTTTTGAGAGTCACCAAAGCTCTGGAATTTACACTGTGGCAGAATACCAAATGAAAAAATAGAAGTCGGTCTTGTAAACAGAGCCGGGCAGGGCAGGCCTGTGTGTCTGCTCCAGCCTGGCAGGGCTCTGCTCACCACCGGGTCCTCGGCGGTGCCTTGAGACCTGCCAGCACAAGACATCATCTCAGCGCCTCAAGATGCTGCGGCACTGACCTGTGTGCAGAGAAAAACTGGAATGAAAACATGAGAAGCAACTGCAAGAGAATCACTTATTCAGAAAAGTCCATTTGGTTTGGCTGTGCTTTATCTGGGAGTTTCCAGACTAATTCAGCCTGTATCCTGAAGAGATCCCAGCCTAGAAAAATAACTTTTTTTTTCCAAGTGCATGCATGCATCATTGGCTACCATAAATTCTTAATTTAGATTCATTTTGATAATGTCAGTGGAATAAAGCATTAACGTTTGTTTTCTCTTTCCTCCGGCCTATTTAATTTATCCCCCCGACTTGAGCGGCATCCTGCTAACTTATGAATATGTACTGATTCTCATCCTTTTATATTGGTATTAGCTTCTAACATGAAGATTTTTAAAAGATTCTGTTCAGCTCTGTCTTGCGTTTGTCAGATGTCCTTTAAGAACAGAGTGACAGTACTCAGAAATACAGACTGTTTTCCATGTTAATGCTAATAGGGGGAAATGGCTCGGTGCTCATACTCAGTGGTTAGGACGCCAGCCACATGCACCAGGCTGACGAGTTCAAACCTGGCCTGGGCCAACTAAACAACAATGACAACTACAACAAAAAATAGCGGGCGCCTGTAGTCCCAGCTACTTGGGAGGCTGAGGCAAGAGAATCACTTAAGCCCAAACGTTTGAGGTTGCTGTGAGCTGTGACAGCACAGCACTCTACCAAGGGCAACATAGTGAGTCTCTGTCTCAAACATAAAATAATAGGGGAAAATATATTTTTTGTATCAGTTCATAGGGCTGTTATTTTCTGTTTAATTATATAGTTTATCAGTTCTTTCTCTTACTAAGCAAGTTGAATTATTTTTTTCTTTGAGACAGAGCCTCAAGCCATCACCCTGGATAGAGTGCTGTGGCATCACAGCTCACAGCAACCTCCAATTCCTGGGCTCAAGTGAGTCTCTTGCCTCTGTCTCCCAAGTCGCTGGGACCACAGGCACCTGCCACAATGCCCGGCCATTTTTTGGTTGCAGCCATCATTGTTGTTTGGTGGGCCTGGGGGCTGGATTCGAACCCGCCAGCTCAGGTGTACGTGGCTGGCGCCTTCACCCGTTGAGCCGCTGGCGCCTTTGCCCATTGAGCCACAGGTGCCGAGCCCCAAAGAACCATCTTTTTGTGGCATTAATTTCCTTGAGTGCCTTCTTGATTTCAAATTTACTGATTTTTCCTCATATCTTTACTATTTCTTCCTTTTTGTTTGCTTTGAATGTAGTTTTTGCTTTTTTTTCTACTTTCTTGAGGTAAGTATTTAAGTTATTGATTTCAGACTTTCCCCTTTTCCTAGTGTAAGCATTTAGTGCCATAAATTTCCCCTTAAGAACTCTTGAGCCACATTCCACATATTTTGTTATGTTGTATTTCTATTTGTCATTCAAGTCTATGCATTTAAATTTTTTTGCAGTATTCTTTTTGACCTATGGAATATCAGGAAGTGTGTTGCCTAATTTCCAAACATGTGGGAAGTTTCCTCTGATTTTTCTGTTGTTGGTTTCCAGTTTGACTCCATTATGGTCAGAAAATATATTTTGTATGATTTCAATCCTTTTAAATTTGGTGAGTTAAAAAAAATAGTATCCAAAATTTTTAATTTAATTTTAGGACTTGAAACACAAAAATATTGATTCATCCTAACTTTTTATTATAAGTTAATAATAGAACCTATAAGAAAATGATATAGACTAATATTCGTAATAAATACATATAATAGCTTCTTAACAGTGCATCAATATGTATATAAAGGACTTTAATATTGTGTGTTATTTATAATTCGCTTATACATGTATAGATTTAAAAAATCTGTTGACTCACTGTCTAGTGTAAGAATGGAAATAGTGCCAGTACAGGCACACTCCTTCCCTAGCCTGTCCATCCCACCCCCCATCTAGTGGTGAGCACTATCTTGTATTTTGTATTTGACATTCCTGTTTCTTGTTTCTTAATAATAGTCCTATCACATACCTATTCATACTTGTATCATACTTTGGATATATATCTTTGAATTAGAGAGTGTTTGTGGAATATGAGACAAAATATGATCTGAAAGTTGGTTTATTTGCCCAATATTTTGTTCTTCAGGTCCAACCATGCTGTGCATATTGCTATAGTTTGTCATTTTTACTGCTATATCCTACTTCATTGTTTGACTATCCTATGTACTACAGCTTGTCCATACATCTTCCAGAAGTGGATACTGTATAGTTTCTGTTATGAGACATAGTGCTATGAAGTATCTCTCATTATCTCTTTTATTACAGAAATCTATTTGTCTGATGTTAGTTTTCTTGGTTATTTTATCATGGTAAAATACAGAGGGTGCTGCAAAAATGTGTACACATGTTTTTTTTTTTTTGAGACAGAGCCTCAAGCTGTCACCCTGGATAGAGTGCTGTGGCACCACAGCTCACAGCAACCTCCAAATTCCTGGGCTCAAGCGAGTCTCCTGCCTCTGCCTCCCAAGTAGCCTGGACTACAGGCGCCTGCCACAACGCTGGGCCATTTTTTGGTCGCAGCCATCATTGTTGTTTGGTGGGCCCGGGCTGGATTTGAACCCGCCAGCTCAGGTGTACGTGGCTGGTGCCTTAGCCCGTTGAGCCATGTTTTACATGTTAAGAAAGGAAAAAAAACTGTATTAAAATAGTAATACTCAAGTCATGTTTGACTTCTGCAACTAACAAGAGATCCAAGATACAATATACAAGAGTATTATGATTTTAATATTCATTTTTTCCTTTCTTAAAAAGTATATGCATTTTTTGTACTCTGTGTATACACAACATAAGATTTATTATTTTAACCATTTTTAGGTGTACAAATCAGTGACATTAAATGCAGACTGTTGCACATTCATAACCACTATTCCTCTCCAGAACATTTCCATCATCCCAGACTGAAACTGAAACTCACTAACCCAAGTCCTTATTCTCCTTTACTGCCAGCACCTAGTAACCACTGCTCATTCTGTCTCAATGAACGTGACTATTCTAAGCTCCTCCTATAGTGGATCATGGAGTTTTTGTCCTTTAGTATCTAGCTCATTTCACTCAGCATTATATCATCAAAGGTCATTCATATTGTAGCATGCACCAGAATTTCATTCTTTTTAGGGCTGAATAATATTTCATTGTATGGGCATACCACATTTTATTTATCCATTAATTAGTTGATGGATATTTGGGCTGTTTCCACCTTTGACTACTATGAATAATGCTGCTATGCATATTTGTGTGTAAGTTTTTGCGCAGATGTATGTTTTCATTTTTCTGGGAGTCAAATTGCTGGGTCATATGGTACTTCTATTTTTGGCCTTTTGAGAAGCTGCTGGAATGCTTTCCAAAGTGGCTGCTGCATTTTACATTTCCACAAGCAGTGTACGAGGGTTCCAATTTCTCCAACCCTGCCAATACTTATTGTTACCTGTTTTTTTTTTAGTTAAAGTTATCCAAGTGGATATAAAGTGGTATCTCAATATGGTTTTGGTTTGCATTTCCCTAATGGCTATTGGTGTGAATTTTATCGATCATTTGTATATCTTCTTTGGAGACATGTCTATTCAGATCATTTGCCCATTTTAAAATCAGGTAATTTATCTTTTTATTGTTGAATCATGATTGTTTTTACAGTAAATGAAAATTTGGGGTTGCATAATAAGAAATGCCATAATTGTTTTTTATATGTGCAAAATACTTATAATTTCTTTATCATGTACATGGCTTGCAAATATTTTATTTTTTTTAAAAATTTTTTGAGACAGAGTCTCACTATGTCACCCTTGGTAGAGTGCTGTGACATCACAACTCACAGCAACCTCAAATTCTTGGGCTTAAGCGATTCTCTTTTCTCAGCCTCCCAGGTAGCTGGGACCACAGGCACCCACCACATGCCTGGCTATGTTTTTGTTGCAGTTGTCACTGTTGTTTAGCTGGCTTGACTGGGTTCAAACCCACCAGCCTTGGTGTATGTGGCCAGTGCACTACCCCACTGAGCTACTGGCACCACCTGAAAATATTTTCTTATATTCTGTGGGTTGTTTTTTCACTTGATGGTGTCCTTTTCAGACATTAGAAGTTTTTAATTTTGATTATGTCTGGTTTATTTTTTTCATTTGGTTTTGTTGCCATATCTAAGGAACTATTGCCTAATCCAAGGCCACAAAGAGTTATGCCTATGTTTTCTTCTAAGAATTGAATTGAATTGTCTTTGCTATTACATTTAGGTCTTGGATCTGCTTATTCCCCTTTTTTTTAGAGATAGTGTCTCACTCTGTAACACAGCTGGAGTACAGTGGTGGAATTATAACTCACTGTGTCCCTGAACTCCTGGGCTTAAAGCATTTTCTCACCTCAGCTTCCCAAAGAGCTGGGATTTCAGATGTGTGCCACCATGCCTGGCTAATTTTTTTTTTTTTTAGAGATAGGGTCTCACTATGTTGCCCAGGCTGGTCTCAAGCTCTTGACTTCAAGTGATCCTACAACCCTGACCTCCTAAAGTGCTGACATTAGGCGTGAGCTATGTGGCCAGCCTGTATCCACTTTGAGTTAATTTTTGCATATGATGTGAAGCAGGTGCTATGGTTCGAGTGTGTCCCTCAAAATTCATGCGTTGGAAACTTGATCGCCAATGCAACGGTATTGGGAGGTGAGGCCTAATGACAGGTGTTTAGGTCATGAGGGCTCTGCCCTTATTGTTGCAGGAAGACAAAGCTCAACGGAGAGAAAGAGCACTCAAACACCATGTTTATAAGAGGAAGGGCTTTATTCACCAGCTGGGAGCTTACGGCATAGAAGAATTCCAAATGGCCGCCAGATGCCTTAAGCTTTGTACTTCCTATTTAGCATATAAGGAGTGATAATAATCGAAGATTATAAGCATGCATAAACCTAAGGGATGTCTGACTTCTCTGCCAGAATGCAAAGTTCCCTAGCATGCAATTTTGTGTTTGTTTTACACACTGCCCAGCATGGTGACAACACTTTTGTTGGTGCTCGGGATATGTTAGTTAAATTAATGTGTAGATGACTGAATGAATGACTCTCAGTGTTTGTTCATTTGCACTGAAAGCACCTGAAAATCCTCTGCCTGCAGGATACTTTTCTGATTTACAGTAAAAATACACACACACAAAGCAATAATAAAAATATTGATGCTTTTCACGTGAACAATAATGAAACTCACAGGCTACCTTTCTAGATAGATGTAGAGCAGATCTGTGAGAATTCATCCTCATCTTAATGCAGGAATGTCTTGGTAATTTGCAGGACTCATTCCCCTTATGTTTGCACGAACCATAATGAAATTGGCCCCAAATGTCTTCAGATGTTTTTAACCGGAAAAAATGGTTGTGCTGGTAATGGCCCTGCTGTGTCACTGCCTAGCTCTGGGCATTCCTTACCATAGCACCTCAGTAACAGTGGAGTGAACCGAGCACGAGGAGGAATAAACAAGTCCAGGAATTTTGCCTGCCCCTGTTTGAGCCTCCCTTTTGTTTCAGCAGAGACTGCTGTTCTGGGGAGGCTGTGATGACTGAAACAGCCCATCCTTGCTGAGGTGTTCCTCTGCTTTTTGCTTTTTGCTGCAAAGTCTTTACAGAAGGCACCTCAGAACCCAATTAACACTGACTAATTACCCACCTGGGTGGTGACTGTGACTTCTGCTCCTTCATAAGTGAGGGTAGATGGAATTTAGGCAGCAGAAAAACTGAGAGGGGAGATTTTCTAAGAATTGAGATGAAGGTAGAGTCAGGTGAGACTGTGAGAAGGGCAGAAACCCCACTGAGTACCTGAGAGCCAGGTCATCCTTCCACCAGCTGAGTGCAAGGCAGACTCAGACCTTAGGAAAGTGTCAACCAGCTCTTCTGCAAATGCTCCTTAGTCACCGCAAGGCTTCTGGACACATCCATCCTCGTCTTCCCTCCCATGGATGGCCCATTACTGTTCTCTGCAGAGTGATTCATTGTCAGGGTGAAAATCCTAGGAAATTGGTTTTGCACAAAAAGTCTGCTCCCTGAACCAAAACATTCAATAACTCTGCAACCCCAGGAGACACATTTTTCCCCTCCTATTCTTTTTTTCAGTGATTCATGCGGTCACATGCTATGTATTATCTCAGAGTCTCCGCTGCAGTCTTTGACTTTGTGACTATTGAGTAATTTTTTCCTCAACTCTCCTGAGAATCACTTTCATTCTCTTTACAGACACTACACTTGAAGCTTAGTGACATTTAACTCTTCCGCCTCCTCCTCCTCCTTCTTCTTCTTCCTCTTTGGCTTCCCCTTTCTGCCCCCCAAAATGGTACATATTCCTAAGAAAGTTCTAGAAACCTTCTTTCCATCTAATTCAAAACTCACCATGTCACTTCACAGTTGAGTTTCCTCAAGAGGTTCTGTTGTGGCCCCCCCAGGGATATTCAGGTCCTGAGGTCACTCTCGGATGGGTCAGAGGTGGGAGCATGGGACAGACAGAGTGGAGCCTGAAGGATGAAACAGCAGGCAAAGAAAGGGAAGAATTGTGGTCAGGAGCTAAGAGAAACATGAACAAACTCTGGGAGTGACTAAGAGAGACTTTGTGCACAGAGCTTCACGGTATGACTTGACCCAACAAGGCATTCTTTAAAAAAAAACAAAAAAAAACTAAAAATATTAGAGAATCTATAAATTCATAGGAGAGTTTTCAATGTGACAAAGGCGATTTATCCACTGTCCATTCAGCCAGGTCCTTGTGCCACTCCCACATCTCTCCATGTCTCCTTCCAGACACCCCTCCACTGCAAGGTCTCTGATTCCTTTCTTCTATTCTTTTAAACCCAGTGGATGTTACCTTTGGGCAAGTCACTTCACTTCTGAGGGTTCCCATTTCCTCGGCTGTAAAATCAGCAAAACTGATAATTGCTGGCTAAGATGTCTTCTAGCTCGTCAGTAAATTGATTTTTGTCATGAGATGTTTCCTGCCAGATCCCCAGAGTGACAGTGTAGGTGTCACACCACTCATTCTCTGGATAGGCTCTGGCCCAACAGCCTGTCCCCTTCCTGTTAGGCAGCCCACTGTACTGTGGAGGGCGGGGCAGCTGCCCCAATGCCAGATCCTGAGGCTGCAGGAGGCAGCTGTGGAGTGAAGGAGTGGCATTGACCTGCATCTGAGACCAGGCTTTGCCACTGAACAGCTGTGTGAACGCACCTCACTGAGCTTTCCTGCCCCACAGTGTGAGGACCAAGGCAAGTCCCAGCAAACACACAGGGAGGGTGGGATACCTGAAAGCTGTTTTCATAGTTGTCATTGTCATCATCACCAGCAGCATGAAAATTGTCACAACTTAAGTGTAAGAGTACAATAAGGACTTCTGTCTCCATTTTGTAGAAACATCAGACTTTCATAAAACAGAAATAAAGTTGACTGCCTTTCTTGCATCTATGTGTTTCAAGGCCCAGGTATCATGAGAATCAAAATGTGATGTCACCATTGCTTATGAAAATTAATCCTCTTCTCTCTGTACTCCTTCAACCACCGCCTCAGGTGACAGGGAGCTTCTCTAATTCTCATCTTAAGAATAAGGCTTATGCTAGTAACATACTTTCAGGTTTTTAGTGAAGCAGAGTTTGGGATGTCAAAATATGTTCAAATTCAGGTGGTGCCTGTGGCTCAAAGGAGTAGGGCGCCAGCCTCATATGCCAGAGGTGGCAGGTTCAAAACCCAGATGCGGCCAAAAAAAAACAAAAACTGCAAAGTGTTTGAATTCAACAGAAGGGCAGAATCACAACCTAAAAATACTCTATCAGTTAAAACAATGTTTATCAAGGGGAACAAAAACTTAGAAAATTCAGGGACTTACTTAAAACTGGACATTGCATTTTTCACCTGAACATGTAAGTTACAGACTGAAATATTAAAGGGATATTTAAAGGAGTTTGGAAATTTAGCAAAAATAGGCAGGAAATAGAAATGATTCCTTTTCTTTTGTTGTTGATGATGAAACCTCTTGCTACCATTGTTGGATTTCTCCATTCTCCTCAGTGGAGGTGTTGGGGAGGTTGGAACGAAATAAACTCTAGAAATGCAACATTTTATTTAGCAGCTATCAGGAAGTCAGAGGCCCCTGAACACAAAATCTTTGTCAGGGCATTTCTTTCTTTCAGTTATTACTATGTCACTTTGTAAAGTCATTCTTTTTATTCTGGGCTCTATCTTGGACAAATCTTTCTTCCTAAAGTTACACAGAATGTAATTGTCTGGAACCTAGAGCATTGTACCTGATTGTATTTTAACCCGGAACTTGACAGAGTTTTTCCACATCACTTAGTGATTGAATCTTTTTCATTTGCTTCCATTGGGTAAGTATATTTTCAAGAGTTAAAGTATTTAACAGCAGAATGACTTTTCTAGACTTGCCTCCGCCATGTTTATTCTGACTCCTCAAAGAATTGCTAACATTACTTGTAGAAAAATTGAATAATTGTGAAAAAAAGGAGAAATCACTCATAGATTTTTTTGTTCTTTTTCTTGATTTTGGCTCTGTTTTGAAAAATGTTTGTTCTTCATGACTTTCAGCAAGATTTTATAAATCTGTATTATTATTTCCATGTGCCAAAAATAATTGCTACATTGCAAAGGTAGAATTGGTTGTTCAAGCCAATGTTATTTTTCTTAACTTAATGCTTTATATTCTTATAGAGGGAACCATTACCACTTAGACCTACCATACCACTGAATTTTTGAAAACAGTTACAAATGTCAAAAGACATTTTTATAATACCTGAAGCCATTCTGTTCTCCCTATTTTTATTAAAACCATATATATCTATTTAAAAACATATTCTTTTCAGTCTGTGGATGAAAGCTAGAGTAGGCTGGTGTCCCTGAGAACTTGTGTGGGTTATAGCCCCAAATCTCAGCCCCTCTGCTGCCATGTACAACTAAAAGGGGATAGAATGTCCAGTGCAGTGGATGAGAAATTATTCTAGAAAATGTGTACATAGAGATCAGCAGCTTAAAGACAGGATATAAATAATGCTAGAAATCAACTGATAACTACCCTGCATCTGTAGATCTCTAACCTGTGGGCTGTAATTTTCCTTTATTAAATCCTACCCCAAGTATTCTTCGATCTGTAGTTTAGTGCTCCTCTGTCCTTCAGCCTGATAGCTTTCTTCCCTGAACAAAGAACTGCCTGTTTAATTGAAACATGAAATTATTACCTTCTCACTATTTGCCTTGTGCATGCATGCTCCCAAATTTCTAATAAAAGGCCTTGAATATTGGACTCCAGATGGCACCTGTTAGCCTTGCTAGAGGATAATATGATGTCGCTTCTCATGGGGTCAAAACACGGTGTGTGTGTGTGTGTGTGTAAATTTCATATTGCCTTCTCTCCCTTTGTCTGCTAGACCTGGGTGGTTGGATAAAGTCCTTGCTCAGAACATATTCTTCTTAGCAAAGTATCTCAAGAATGGAAGAAAAAGTATCCAATGTACTCAGCCCTAATATGAAGCTAATTTATAGCTTTCATATGAAGGCTAAAACCCAATTATAGCACAAGAATACAGGGAAAAGGGAAATTGGTGGAGGGAGGGCAATTAGTGGGAACACACCTACGGTGCATCTTAGCAGGGTACTGGTAAAACTTATTAAAGGTACAGTATCAATGTTTTATATAGTGATCAAGAAAATGCCATGAAGGCTATCTATAACAGTATGATCAAAATATTTCTGAATGTATATGAAGCACATTCTGCCCTATGATTGCACCAATGTACACAATTATGATTCAATAAAATTATTTAAAAAAAAAAAAAGAATTGAGAGCTAATACCACCCTGGTTGTAACCACTGCTATGGAAAGTTGGCAGGTTTTGAGGACGCAGAATAGAGAGGGACAGCGATTCCTCGTGGGGCTCAGGAACAGCCTTGGGAAGCGCTGTTCGCGGTGAAACCCGAGGCTGAGTGGAGCGCAGCAGGTGAGGGCGGAAGGCCGTGCTCTGGAGGCACCAGTGGTACTGGGAGCCTGGAGCCGAGGAGGAACAAGGCGGAAGGGTGAGTGAAGCCAGGGGAAGAGGGCAGGACGGCAGGAAGGTAGGGAGGGCCGGTCACGTTACTAAACTGCCGTCCAGATGATCAGGACCATCTGTGTGAGTGCGTTTAGGATGTCCTGATTTTCATTCTTTTCAGGCTCAGGAATGGTGTGTATCACCTGAAGGTTCTCAGTCCCTCAAAAACTCAGTAACCCGGTCGGGGCAGGGAGTGGATGGAGTGCATTTGAGGAGAGAGGGGCACGAATTCCTTGAAATTTTTTATTTTTTCTTTTATTGTGTCATTCATAGAAAAATAATTTAGCACATTGGATTCGGAAATCCAACGCCTCTGATGATTATTTTTGTTTTGTTTTGAATTTTTCCCTTCAATGTTCTCCAGGACTCTGATGACAATGAACAGCTTTTTGACTTGCGGCGCTTTACGCAGGCCAACCCACTGAGCTTGGGAGATTATCCCACGGAGGTTTAGCCGTGGCTTAGTGACAAACTGTCTCCTCCTCCGGCTTTTCATTTGATTAATCGGCACCCTCAAACTCCCCCAGCAATACTCCTTCATCTGAGCCAAACCTCCCGACACAAACCAACATGTCATGAGGGACAAGAGCTGTAGTCGAGAAGAAAAAAGGATTCACAAGTGAAAAGTAATAATAATGGAAGCTTTAAGTAAAGATTCAAGATAAAAACTGAACAAAAAAAATTACAGACAAAATGCGCCAGGCTCCCCAAGCTGGGGACATCCACAGCCACAGAGGGGTGTGGGACAGGACATCGCCGAAGGCCGTGAAGTCTCACCACCTGCAGCTACTTCGCAAGGACTGGAGAGCAATCAGCTAAAAACCTTGAGGAGCTTGGTATGAATAGATACCACCAGTGTTCTGCAGGGAGGCGACCCGATCTCGGCGCAGGCACTGTCCCTACGCAGTGCTCCCAAGTCAGAGGAGGGAGAGCGCAGACTGAGCGTGCAGACACTTTAACATCTGAAAACATTTACAACATGCAAAGTGATGCCAGGTTGCAAAATTTTTAAACCCTACTACAACAAAGTTCTCATTTCACAAAAAAGGCAAATTTTAATTTAAAATATTTCTTTTTTTTATAATTTTATTGAATCATAATTGTGTACATTGGTGCAATCATAGGGCACGATGTGCTTCATATACATTCAGAAATATTTTGATCGTACTGTTACAGATAGCCTTCATGGCATTTTCTTGATCATTATATAAAGACATTGATACT